>CM076581.1:773939946-774230529 GCA_034641835.2 Pinus albicaulis
TGTAGGAAAAATCGCGTATGGAAAGGTAAATAATGAAAAATAAAAATATCAAGCCTGGCTACGGAACCAGGTCTTTAGTCTGACTGAGAAAAAACTAACTGGATTGGAAATAATGATTAAAACTATAAAAAACCTTCAAAACAGCTGAAACCACCGAACAGGGGAATCACAAGAATGTGATCCCTAGTGGAGTCGCCAGTTCTGTTTCGGGAAATAACTCCCTAGAGGTCGTTGGGTCAAAAACCTCCACAGATCAGGGCATGCTATTTAAGAAGGACTCACACAACCACACTTGTACACTAAAAACTAGATATTATCGATTGTAGAACTCACCCGTAGATCCTACGTTTGATGTAGATCCCGCGGGGTCCAAACCCCCAGCAACCCTTCTTCCTCTTCAACCTGAAAACCAAGAAGAAATGCGCACGGAAATCTAGTTTTACAACATATATCTCTCCTAAATGTCAGTGTAATCCATGTGAAACATCATATAAACAATAATAAATTCTTAATTAACAATCTTTTCACATATGCAAGCAGATATTAACACGTGAATTCAGAACAAGATGGTTCTTCTTCATTACGAACAACATGTACAATAATAGAAAGGTGGAGAGATCACCTGAATCCTTCCACGATCTTCGAACATACCGTCGTCCAGATCCGTCCCGCCCTTGCCTCGCTAAGATTCTTTCAAGACTTGTGCACACGAGATGACATGTAAGCTGATGAACATCTCCAGGAAACAAGGGTTTCCTGTAAAAATCTGGGAAGTGCAGGAGGCATGGGAAATCAGACTTGAATTGGGCTCCAACAGAGTATAATGTCTATAATTTTTTCTCTCTCCCTTAGGCCATGCATATGAGGGGCTTTTATACTCCCTCAAAGTAGTTTCAATCAGTTGGAAACAGTTGGCCACGGGCTGGGGTGGTTGAATTACTGGAATAACCATCAACCCAGCCTCAAAAATAGGGATTTTTATATATATTTTTAATGATTTTAATGGCATACGTGGAAAATTATCTCTGGACTCACAAATACACTTGGAAAAGTCTGGGCATACCCACGTATGAGATTTTAAACACTATTTTTAATGAACTTTATTCAAGTCTGTGGGAATGGGTGCCCAAGGCCAAAAAGACAATCATGAATCACATGAGGGTGAAAAATGATGCTATAACACCTACAATCAATCTCTGGAATAAATATAAATAAAAGTTCTTAATTTTAATATCCATAATACACAACCACTTTAAGGTAAATTATGTACATGTGTCATTTCTCCCACAAACTAAAAGCTTCCTCTAATATCCATAAAACACAACCACTTTAAGGTAAAATCTGTACATGTTCCATTTCTCCCACAAACTAAAGGCTTCCTCCCATTAATTTTAGATGTGAACTCTACCATAAAATTTTTAAGTCAAAATTTAAGATAAACAATGCACATGTCATTTATCTCATGATCTTGTGTCATTTCTCTCATGAATTTGCAATAAATGTCAATTTAAAATATATATTTTATTGAATTTGTTTCTTTTTCAAGGATAAAAAAACCATTAAATATGGTTGAAAAATGGAAATTATGCATAGAAGTTTCTTGCTATCCCAATCCAGGGAAAGTAGTGATTACATATGTACTTTCCAATATTGCAACTAGTAAAGTCATCCAAAGGAAAATGAATATACCGAGAAGAACAACAAACAATCAGGCATATTATATTGGGTTGATAGAAGGCTTGGGAACAACGATGCAGTATGGATCAAATGGAATTGTAGTCTTCACCAATTCTGAACTTCTGTGCAACCAGATGAATGGCATGTGCCAAGTTAAGAAGGAGAGGCTAAAAGAATTGCATGGAATAGCAAACAATATTGTTAGCCAATTTCAATTTTTTAGTATAAGGCATTGTACAAATGTGAACAAGATGTCTACTAGTCTATTGCGTGGGGCAATGCAAATTCATGATTCATATATAAAAGATGAATTAGAATTATATAGAGCAATGCCAATTCAAGATTTATCTCTCAAAGATGAATTGGTTGTGAGATGCTCTTCTTCAAAAATTCAAGATTCATCTCTCAAAGATGAATCAGTGTGGACACGCTCTACTTCAAAATTTACTGATGGATATTGTAACATATCTTGGATATGTGTGTGTTGTGTAATTATAAATGTGTCCGTTTTAATGACCATGTGTTTTTTTTCAATTATACACCAAGTGTGCTCCGACCGCACCATGTAAAGCGCAACTTGGTGAAATTCACATTTGCAACAAGTGGTGAAATTTACATTTTTATAAAATTAAAATGCAGGGAATTCAACAAATTTTTGTTTAAATGGAGTTTGTTTAAATTCAGTTTCACTTCTTTTTTAATGACCATGTGCTTTTTTCAATTTTATACCAAGTGTGCTCCCGCCATGTAAAGCACAATTTGGTGAACTTATCATTTTTATAATTTCTTTTTTTCTTAAATTGAGTTTCACACATCAATTATTGTTTCGAAAGTTGTGTTCTACATAATTTGTGTACACTAAATTACAAATTAATTTTCTGAAATCTATTTTGTGTAAATGTCCACCAATAGATATATATATCATGGAGGATGAACGATGAATATCAACCGAATCCCATATGGGGTTTCAGGGATCGGGGGATGTTCACGGTATTTAAATATAATCTTACATCTCCATACATGTGTGTACATATGGAATTGATTTTTTATTAACTTTGTGAGTTAAATTAGTTGTTAATAAGTTTCATTTTTAAATTTTTAGGAGCTAAGAAGAGAAGGGTCTCTACTCCATCCATGGAGCGTGCCCATGGTTCACCCAGTTGTGGTATGGTTCACGCAATTTAATCAATGAATATATACATGTATTTATATGTACACTTGAATGTATTTTTCAATTGATTATAAATTCGTATTTGTTTATGAAGCTTCTCTCTCCTCTCGAGAGGTTGGTGGTGGTTCAAATCCCCTTAGAGGGCCATCAATGAGTGGTTGCAGGTTGCATGAAGGGGGTGATATTTATTCCCCCAAAGGCCAATCAACAGCAGGTGGTGCTGGTTCTCAGTAGGGTCGTTCTGGGTCTGGTTCTCAGCAAGGTCGTTCTGGGTCTCAACAGTTTCATGGTGGATAAGATGCTAACCAACCACGTCAAGGTTGCCATCAATTTCAATATTTTTTTCATTGAATTTGTACAAATTTTTTTACATGTGTTTTTTCTAATATACGAAATTTTATATATATTGATGCAGAGGTCGAAAATGTTCCAAATATTGGTCAAAATAGACGCAGGGCATAATGCTACATTCAAGAAGAAGGTTGTCTACCCAGCACAACTTATCCAGCTGACATTTCTGATATACCATGGGAAACAAACATGGCACAATGCACCTTACAAAGGTGTGAAAAACTTCATGCAAAATTGTGGAGAGATCTCATGGCTTTGACTCTACCTACTGAGATTCGACAAAGCCTCGAAATAGTTAGACATTCATTGGGCGAACTTGTAAATGTGTACAAAACTCTTGGGCCAACAGCTGATACATTTGTAGAAGTGATGAGAAAGAGAAAGGAAACAGTAATGCGTCCAGATAAATGGGAAGATGTAAAAAAAATAGCTACAAAAGATATGGCGAAGTCAATGTTTAATTTCAAGGAAGAGCCAAAAAGAAAAATGTTGAAGGTGCAATATTTCAAGCACCCAAATATAGCTCACTATTTGTATGATAGGAACCTTGCGGCCTATGGAAGGCTCGCATGGAACGATGAGGTTCCTGTTTATTTTTCACAATTGTTTTACGAAGAATTTTTTTTTGATATGAAACCCAACTACAATGACCTTCCGTCAAAATTTTTTGGTCCGGGGAAAGGTCGATTGTATGACCGTAAGGGCGCTAAGAGAGATGTGGAGTTGCCTCGCCCTGAGCCGCCATTGGTGAGTCAACCTTTTTAGGTCAAAACTCTGTGGTCAGATATGGATGTGACTTCTCAAATAAGTCGAGAAGCAAGGGATGTCATGATCGACAATGTTTACAGCGGATTGGGTGGAGTCGATGTTTGTCTAAATTGACAAAGAGCACGTGAAAATGCACATGCCAATTTTTTGTATTGTACAGATGAAGAGATTGACAACATGAATGTTGAAGATCTCCGAATATATGCAAAAAATTGTCGCAATGGTTTTCAGGACCTAATTCTTCATGAGGAAGAGGGCACGGGAACGGTATGTGTTAATGACCTTAGGGTTTGAAATTATTTTAACATACATATACATGTGTAAAATTTGTAATAAATACATGTGTATGTACATGTATACATTTATTTGTATGTACATTAATCTAACAAAAATGTATCATTATATGTTAAAACACCATTTGCAGTTGTCACACATGATGAATGACGAAAATGTTAATATCACGTTCGGGACCTCTGGTTCAAACAATGCAGATGGGTCTCACCATCAAGATATGTTGGCAAATGTTAGTGTTTTTTAAGTGATATTTTAAAATAAATAATTGTGCACACATGTACATGTATGTATATATAATGATAAAATGTTTTAATAGATTCTGATTCCGTCCGATGTTTTTGGGATGGCGGTACCTTCTTCTTCCTTGGGAGATGTACCTTCTACTTCCTTAGGATATGAGCCACAACTATGGACAATTTTTCACTTTTAAAATGTATGTTTAAGTTTTATATATATATTCCACCTCAAAATGTTTCATTAAAAATTGAGATATATATATATATATATATATATATATATATATATATATTTTGACTTATTTTAAATTTTTTGAATTTAGGTTCCTATAGAAGATTTCTTTAATCCACGGACTCTAGCGACGGAGATAGGAACATCCACACCATTTCAACCATTTGAACAAGTTGTCTAACTTTTTTTTTAATATTATTGAAAATAAGTTTATATATGTACACGTGCATTTTCATTTGAAATTTTTTAATATATATATAGATAATTGTACATGTATATTGTACAGTTTACCATTGCAGATGTTCCCATGGGGGTGGAACTTGTTGCAGGTTATCAAATGGAGAGGGAACCTCATGAGGTATTGCATGATTTTTTTGTTATATTTTGTTTTTTACATGAAGTTCTATATATATTCTCACTCATTTTTAAAACATCAAATTTTAATGTTCTTAAGTACATGTGCATTGTGTATGTAGGTTTCCCATGCTTCCAATGATAGTGCACGGATTGAGACCCTGATAGGAAAGACGCTAGATCCATCTCTATTTGATGGACATGATTTGTAGATTTGATTTCAAGATTTAGATAGTCTTAAATTTTCTTTTTTATATATTATCTAGATGCACTGTCATATATATATATATATATATATATATATATATATATATATAACTTGATATAGTTTGATACTTGTGAGATCTACAATTTTTGGACATATTTTATTACAGTGTTAATATAATTTGTTTTGTTCCAAAAAGTTAATTTTTGGATGGTTTTAGTACTTTTGGCATGTGAATGTGAAGTAATATTGTTATATAATTTGTTTGGTTTTTAAAACATTTAAGTTTTGGATACTTGAACTACTAGTAATGTTGTCATCTATAAATTAATGTTTTTCTTCTGAACTACATTTGGCATGTTATGTAATGATGTGTTATAATTTGTTTTGTTTTTAAAACTTAAGTTTTGGATGCTTGAAGTACATTTGGCATGTGAAGTAATGTTGTGATCTATAATTTTTTGTTAAATTAAAAGTTAAGTTTTGGATGGTTTCAATCTACATTTGGAATGTGATATAATGTTAAATGTTTTTATTGGATAGTTGAACTATAATTGGCATGGCATGTGAAGTAATGTTATGTATGATATAATCAAAAAGTTTTTAAAACTCAAGTTTTGAATGGTTTCAATCTACATTTCTCATGTGATATTTAATGTTTTAATTTTGCACGATATATAATCAATTTTTTTTTAAAACTTCAGTTTTGGATGGGTGCAATCTACATTTGGCACATGTGGTATAATGTTAAATGTTTCTATTGGATATTTGAACTATAATTGGCATGGCATGTGAAGTAATGTTGCACAATATATAATCAAAAGTTTTTAAAACTTAAGTTTTGGATGGTTTCAATCTACATTTGGCACATGTGATATAATATTAAATGTTTTTATTGGATAGTTGAACTACAATTGGATGGCATGTCAAGTAATGTTGTGATATAATCAAAAAAATTTTAAAACCCAAGTTTTGGATGGTTGAAGTACATTAATCATGTGAAGTAATGTTGTGATATAATCAAAAAGTTTTTAAAACTAAGTTTTGGATACCATTTTAATCTACATTTAATGTAAATCCCTTTAATTTTGATTTAATATTAATTTTTTTAAATGTAAATCCCTTTAATTTTGATTTAATGTTAAATGTTTTAAATGTTTTGATATAATTTTAAATGTTTTGATCTAAGTTTTTGATGGTTTCAATCTACATTTGGCCTATGGAAAACCCCATGCGTAGATAACGGATGCGTTGCAGAAGGGGAGGTGGGGGTAGGGATGGAGGGGGCAGGAGTGTTGGCTCTCACCCTCCTCTTTCCATCCATGACACAAGTAGCCACCCTCCTCCAGCAAGCAATGAAGCACAATTTCACTTCACCAGCGCTATGGTCAGACCGCGAATTACGGCGACCATTTCCATCTCTTTTCAGGAGGATCTGCAAGATGAAGGTGCTTCTAGTTCCAGGAAGCGGTGGAGAAATTCCACCATCCCAACCCATCAACCCCAGGACACCAGGAAGTCGACATCTCTTCCAGTCAAATCTGGCTCGATGAGCTCCAGCAACGATGGCACAAGCAGCGACAACTCCTCCCAGCACTCCAAGGGAGTAGATGATGATCTAGAGGACTACGGTTGTCCAATTGTGGAGGAGAATCCTCCTACACACATCGATAGCTAGCCTGATGTCAAGTCCTCTTTAGCTTTTTCCCAGTTATGGGCAGCCCCTTTTCTGTTTTTTTGATTCAGACCCCCTTTGGTGTTGGCTAGTTAGGCAACCCAGGAGACGGGTCTCGCTATGTACATTATGTTCATTATAGTTATATATATGTAAATCATTTAATTTTGATTTAATGTTAAATGTTAAATGTTTTGATATAATGTTAAATGTTTTGATCTAAGTTTTGGATGGTTTCAATCTACATTTGGCCTAGATGGAAGACTCCCATGTGAAGTATTGTTTTGATTGAATCAAAAATAGTAAATAAGTAGTTGTATATGTAAATCCCTTTAATTTTTATTTAATGTTAAATGTTAAATGTTTTGATCTAAGTTTTGGATGGTTTCAATCTACATTTGGCCTAGATGGAAGATACTCCTATTTGAAGTATTGTTTTGATATATTCAAAAAGATTAAAGTAGTTATATGTAAATCCCTTTAATTTTTATTTAATGTTAAATTTTTCAAGATATAACATGTTAAATGTTTTGATTTAAGTTTTGGATGGTTTCAATCTACATTTGGCCTAGATGGAAGACTCCCATGTGAAGTATTGTTTTGATTTAATAAAAAAGAGTAAAGAAGTAGTTATATGTAAATCCCTTTAATTTTGATTTAATGTTAAATATTAAATGTTTTGATATAATGTTAAATGTTTTGATCTAAGTTTTGGATGGTTTCAATCTACATTTGGCTTAGATAGAAGACTCCTATGTGACTTGTATTGTTTTTATTTAATCAAAAAGTTTTTAAAACTCAAGTTTTGGATGGTTGAAGTACATTTGGAATCTTAAGATTGCTTTTGATCTCTACATAGTCTTGTTTGAGTGAAAAAATTTCCAATAGGAAGAACATAGCTTTTCAATGCAACTAACCATGTATCAATTGAGCTCTAATTGAAAAAAGAGTTTAAAGAAGTAGATATATGTAAAAATTATCCCTTTAATTTTGATTGGAAATATAAGTCTAGTACATATATGTTTGTTGAATTTGGGTCAATGTCATTAATGCACTCAAATAGGTAGCCTTGTTGATTTATAATTTGGTAAATTGATGACATTCATTTAATTGCATTCTAGAACATAGAACATATATCTGACCATTGGACAAAAAAATTGTGTACTAGATTTTCAATCAGGAATAGAGATGTGGGTCAAATCCCACCAAAAGTGGGAGAAGTGCTCCGAGTCTCTTGTCCAAAAGGAATCTTCGTACAAAACTATACTATGGATGATTTATTTACATTGCACGGATACTTTTTACCAGAAAATCTCACAAGAAAAATTGGGCACATTAAGTTCGTGTATATATCCAATACAATTTTTCATCAATGCACATAGAAAAACTACTTTTAGTTAAAATTGCATTCTAGAACATATATATTGAGTACATTTAAATCATTTTTCATCAATGCACATAGTAAAACTACTTGAACAATTAATTTCATTCTAAAATGTATATATATCCAATATGTAAGTAACATTTTTCAGCAATGCACATAGTAAAAATACTTGAAAATTTAAATTTAATTCTAGAACATATATATATATATATATATATATATATATATATATATATATATATATATATATATATATATATATATATATATATATATCCAATACATGCAACATTTTTCATCGTGCACATGTATAGAAAATCTGCTTTCGAGTTGATGCTAGAGGCGTGCCATCTTAAAACAATTTGTACGTGGCTGGCATGAGAAAATAACAGAAGATAAATTTTAGTTGAACCATGGAAGTTCTAAAACATATTTAATCAAAAGAGAATAAATTGTTGGGCAATTCAATCAAAAAAATTCCAATGGAATTCCATCTTCAATAATCTGTTCATGATCGGATTTTGACATTTTCCATTTCTTAATTTTTATTTTTCTCTTTGATTGAACCTCTATCAACTTTATGCGTGTTGCACACACCAAGTGACTATATTGACAACTTATGGAATCAGGTTCATAGTCTTAAAAGTAAACAAAGTCCCCACTTTGATTAGTTTGTTCGAAAAAATAACCTTTCAGTGTAATAGATCCTCTGTCATATTGAAATCCGTGATCATTATAGTTTTCTAATAATTTCATTTTTTGTTCAGTGCAACGCATCAAATAATACTTAACATTTTCATCGTTGTCAATAGGTGCAATTACAGCAAAAACATCTCCTGCACAATAAAACAAACTTAACAAAATTATACATATTTAAATTTATTTCTAGATCTTTAAATCATTAGAAAGCAATTCAAATGTTACCTTCTCTAACAAGATCATAAACTCGATCACCATCGGATGATATTGTAGTTTCCTCTGATTGCATTTCTTCAAACATTGCAACAGACATTTTTCCCTTTGTATTTAGCTCTGTATGTTTCCAATCTTTTACATACATTTTTTTTTCACAAATGTCATTGGATTTTGTGTTGTCTATGCAAACATCACAAAAACAAGAATATTTTCTTTTATCCAATGCAAACACATTTCTGGACGACTTTGTTTTAATTGAATGCAATCTTCGAGTCACTTTTATTGTTTCAACATCATTTCCAATTGTTCTATCTACGTATTCGATCCCAATATGCCAGAAAAACCTTTATATGGAAAATTAAAAGAAGAATTTGTAAATATGATATCAAAATACAATCAAAGATAATCATTTCATGATAAATGTAAAATGTTTAAAATTAGATTTCCAATCAAAATTAAATTGAATGTACCTTCGCACTTTCCTTGTTGGGTTAGTCTCATGGCTTAGAGCAGCGATGCACCATTGAACAACTTATTTAGCGTTCACAAGTCGGCTTGCAGAGGGGTTTATTTGATATCTTCAAAGTGCTCATTTTATGTATGCTCCTGCACCATCATGTTCTCCTTTTCCATGGCCAGTCTCAAAGAAATTCCAACAATGTTTAATGCAGGTTTTCTTATGAAGACAACACAACCAAAAGAATGATCGTGCAGATTTGAATTGACCTACGCATCTGTCTGACCATATCCAATCATCATTGAATGTTATTCCACAATTTTTCAAGGAATCATAAATTTTTCCAAAACAATGTTGTACAAAATATGTATCATGTGTACGATCGTCACTGATATAAAAGTGATATTCTTTAATGATATGTAGATTTTCACTCATGATTTCTATATGATCGATGTTTTGTTTAGCATGTCTATATAGAATATGGATGATCATGGAGACTTGGTTAGAATGATAATATTCACTCTGAATTTCTTTTTGTGGAACAAATGTGTAGTTTTCTGCAAAATCAATCACTGACAAAATGGTCCCTGGTAGAAAAAATTCACGAGATTTTTTGAATTGCAAGTCTTGCCATCGAGCTCTATGGGAATGCTTGGTGTATTTGAAAATTTCTGCCTCAAACTTTCTCAAAAATTCTATCACAAAAATTTTGTCTTCTAGTAATTCAATTCTTTTAACATTATTTGCGCCTTGAATCGATGTATCAATATATTCATATCTCTTCCATTTCACTTTTATGTTGGAAAATGATTGATCATTTATATCAGTACGATATTTGTTTTGAAATTTAGTCAAATTTCCACAATCATCACATTTTTTACCACCAACACATTTCTTTTTGTAAAATAGTTCATCACTTTCTCTTTCACATAGAATTTGAGATATGAAATCACGGATAGTGGAAGGAGGAGGTGAATCCTTCCATAATGTTCTACCAAAATCAAGGAATGTGTCATAATATAACTCAAATTCCACATGATAATGGCAACAACAAGTGTCACGTACGGTGATGGGTTTTACATACCATGGATTTTGTTGAACAAAAGCACTGATTGAAACATGAATTTGACAATTCTCTTCTTTGAACTTGTTGAATAACTCTATCTGAGTGGTTTCCAAGAAATATTTTTCATGTTCTTCGTACTGATTTCATGCTATTCTTCTTCGCATCACATGCCTTGCAGTTGGCGAAACACGCGAATTGTTCTTCCAATATTCATATATTATTTTTTAACATTTTCTCCAAGTCTATCTTTGTATGGTTGCCTACAAATAGCTCTCCAACAAGCGAGTTCATCATTTACATCTATTTGCAACCGAAATTTCCGATGTTTGTGCAAAGTTTTTCGCGAGGTTCCTAATGCTCGTGCCATAGATGTTACCAAACGATTCTCTTTAGTACTTGATGAAACCATTGCCATATGTATTCCTCTACGTACAATTGAAACATTTTTCTCTCTAGATCTCTTAATTGAATTTATAGCACTACTTATATTTTGTATCACATCTTCCTTCATTTTTTTATCTTTGGTTGATTTTCGAATACCCAGTAGTGTCGTAGCTTCTTTTAATTTCCTTAATGATAGGAGACCTTTCAACATTTGAGCTTGAACTGTCACCCACTCATTTAAGAAATACTTTTCAAAAATGCAGTTAACATGATATTGTATAACATGGTCAGGTTTTTTATCTCCATATGTGTGAGTGTCAACATTTTCTAACATCTCATCATCGACACTGATTTCATCTGTACATATTCGAAAAAATAGTACATAATAAGTTTACATATGAACAATAAATAACTAAATTAATAAATATATGTATAATTTCAATAATACGTGCATGTGTTCAATATATGTATATATACATACCTTGTGATTCAATTTCTTCATTTGAATTTCTTTCAATTATTTCACCATCTTCAATCATTGGTTCAATACCTCTTCCAATTTCTCTTTCAAACTTTTGTATCTCATCATCAATGTTTTGAGGAATATCTCTATCTGTTTACATTAAAAAAAATATTTAAATTCAAATTAGTTCATCAAATAAAAATTAAGCTTCACATTTTACACTAGGAAAATTTTAAATATATCAATAGATCATAATATTTACATTTACATACTTGCTTCAATTTCTACTTGAGGTTGATTTTCCCCTTCAATATTTGAGAGGGCTTCTATCTTTCTTTTGCGAGATTGTCTCGTCTCTTCTCTATGTTCCTCAAGGTCTCTTTTTCGATCATATTTTCTCACACAAGTCCTTTGATTTCCCATGATAATAGAGTATGAAGTTCAAAAAATTTCCTTCAAAAAATTAGACAATAACTCAATTAGAAAAAGAATCACAAAAGATTTATTTAAAAAAAAAAGTCATTTTAAATTTTTTGCAAAAAATACATACTCCAATCCAAAACACTTACTTTAAAAAATTCGAGAAAAAAATGTCTTATAAAAATGAAACGAATCTAAAAATATTTACTTCAATTCAAAACACGTACTCTAAAAAAATGTCACTTCAAAAAATGCCTCCAACTTAAAAAAAAATGTCACTTTAAAAAATACTTCAAAAAATACTTCCAGAAAATGTCTTTCGAAATTAAGCCCAACTCCATACTTTCAAGAAAAATGAAGCACAAAAAACATCCAAAAAAATGTATTACATACCTCCAAGAAATGTCCTTTGAATTTACGTGCAAGAAAATTCCTTAAACCCAAAACAATTCTTTGCAAAATCAGGGCGCCTCGAAGAAAAGTCTTTAAACCCAAAACAATTCTTTGCAAAATCAGACTGTCTCCAAGAATTCGAAATTAAGCACAAATCCATACTTTAAAAAAAAATGAACAAAAAACATCCAAAAAAATGTATCACATACCTCCAAGAAATTTCCTTTGAATATACGTCCAAGAAATTTCTTAAACCCAAAACAATTTTTTGAAAAATCAAACCGTCTCCAAGAAATGTCTTCCATGAAAAGTCCTTAAACCTAAAACAATTCTTTGCAAAATTAGTTCGCCTCCAAGAAATGCCCTTAAACCCAAACCTCCAAGAAAATTCTTTAAACCCAAACCAATACCTTTATAAAATCAAACCAAATGTGCGAAATGTGCAAAAATTATGAATGATTTCGCGGCAATTTATATTGCCGCGAAATGTGTTTTAGGAGGGGCGCCGCGAAATTTTCCGACCGACGAAAAATTAGATTAAAGTTTGGCCGAACTTTGATTAAGAGTTCAGCCAAACTATTAAGTTGTTATCCTTAATAGGTCGTCGGCGCAAAAAATAGTTCGGCCAAACTTTTAATCAAAGTTCAGCCGAACTAACGCATCTCCAGTTACGCAGCTTGACGTTTCTGCAACTTTGGACTAATTAAACTCCATGAAACATTATGAATTAACTTTCGGAACCAAGACAAGCATTTTCAGAATTGAATCTACTTTCAGGAAATATAAATTTTATGGAATTTCATAAACATTTACTAATTTTAATTAATTTTCTAATAAAATGGGTGCAAACAATTTCTGAGGGTCATTGTGATTCAGTGAAATCAAAATTTTGTATCTCCCAAAATACATTGTAAAAAAATTTGAAAAAATTATGGGGCATTACATTGGTCCATTGTCTCTAATGGGTAGCTTTTAGATTTTTAGTTTATAACTTATATGTTAATAAATTTCTTGCAACGCGAAACATATCCAAAATACGCAGTTTTTCGTATTGGACCAGTTCAAAAAATTCTAGTAATTATGATATGCATCCATTGGCTTTGTAAATATGACGAAACCAAAGTAAACTCTGTCTAGATTGTTGTAACACATTTTGTTTTCTCAAAAACACAAATTTTCAATGAATATAACATTGCTTGTGTCTTTATGACTTCTTATGAAAAGCGTTAGTTGACATATCAATCTGCGCAAAAAATTCAAGAAATATAACTTCGTATTAGAAAGCTAACAAAATTTCTGACAACTTTTAATTTTATCACAAAATAAAATTCTAAACAGAAAAATTGTTATAGTTTGGAGAGAGTTGAAGAACCGAAAAAAATGAAAGTTTTTTCTCAAAAAAGGGCAAAAAGTGTAACCTAACTTCACATTTTCACCCAGAAGCATTTGTTGCCTGCATATTAGATAAAACCATTGTACAGTGAAAAATGTTGTAGTGATATTTTTTGTTAATATTTGAAGTGTTTTACTCCACTTCTAACATCCAAATATACAATTCATATAATCTATAAAATTATAGTATAACTTCATACATTGTGGTTCTCTCTCTAAAAAAGGTTCTGAGAAATCCCTAAGCTCAGAAATATTTCCTTCACTGAAAACTATCAAGTCTCTGCATCTGAAAGAATTTGAACAGGAATAGTTTTCCTTCCCATAAAACATATTGGTCCCCATTTTTTTACCATATTATTCATCTCATGGATCTATTTGCAAACCAGTAGGGAGTTCTAATAATTCTATAGAATCTAGATTTGCAAGACAATATTTTTGCTAGAGTCTTCTCTTCATGGATTTTTTGTTATGGGTCTGTTTAAATTTGAATATTCTGCTCCCTTCATGATCACTAATCAAACTCATCACCACTACTACACATGGGATCATCACCAGGAGCTACATAAGCATCATTTGGCTCAGAGTTCGAGGACTCCTCAAACTCCTCTCCAACCTCAATATCAGTGCTAGTAGTAGCATGAGCAACAACACTACACTTAGCAAAACTAGAAGAACACGTTTTCCAAACTGCATGTGAACTACTTCCCTCACGAGTCACCATGTGCCATGCTTGGTCTCAGTGGTTCTCTTCCTTCTACTCCTAGTTCAACTACCATATCTTCATTGGAACCAACACCCCGAACTCCACTAGACAATGATTCACCATTTTGTATTAGTGATTCGCCATTTGTATTGGTGATTCGCCATGATTTTACAAGATAATATAATCTCGTGAGAGATTCGCCAAAAAATTGTATATACATATTATATTATTAATAAAATCACCTTCCATTTTTCCTAAATATCATGGGGATTCGCCCATTTATTATACATATAAATTTAGGGGGGTTCTTAAAATTTTCCTTGCTACATGGTTTTGAAAGATTATGTACAGTTTATGAGTCAATTTTTGCTATGGTACGTCATTTCTTTTCGATTTACATTGATGTATATTATTTAATATTGCAATTTTCCTTATTCTCACCAATGTATATACACTCATTACAGTTTACTTTAATGTTTGTATATGGAAGGTGAAGAAGAATAAAACAATCAACATCATGAACAAAACATTCCTGAAAATAACTCAAGTCATGGAAGTAGCTCTAGCAATGACGGCAGTTCAAGTGAAGAATGATGATCACTATATTTGGATATCAAGGTAAGGGGTTGTATTTTTTGAAATATTATCCTGTGAAATCAGACATTTTGTTTAATGTAATGGACATAGTGTCCCAATTGAAATTCAAAGGGATACCAATAACTATCCAATTTTGTATGAGAAATATTGTCTTATTCATATATATATATATATATATATATATATATATATATATATACATATATATATATATATATATATATATATATATATAAATATATATATATATATATATATACATATATATATATATATATATATATATATATATATATATATATATAAATATATATATATATATATATATATATATATATATATATATATATATATATATATATATATATATATATATATATATATATATATATATGTTTTAATTTATTCTATTGCGTTCTCCATTTTCGTTCTCAAATGCACTAATAAAAATTTAATTCATATGAATATTCTTATAAGATATATATTTATCAACTTTTCATGAAAAATGAATTTTAAAAAATCATAATAATTATGATATGATATAAAAACTTAATCCAAACATCACATTCAAATACATTAATAAAATTTTGATTAATATGAATATTCTTATAAGATGTGTGGACTTTTGATGAATAATGAATTTAGAAAAACCACAATAATTGCACTATCACACGTCGATGTTTCTAAAAAAATACAAAATAAATACCGGTGCGTGTCAATTACTGTACACTAGTGCGTTTGTATGTTGTGGTGCATCAGTATGGTTCTATGACCGATGGGCACTATGCAAATGCCAAAACCAATTAAAAATCTCAGTGCGTTTGTGCAATACTGCACACTAGTGCTTTTATGTGAGACTACGCACTAGTGCATTTGTATGACATATGGGCACCATACAAATACCAACACCAATTATAAATATTATTTCGTTTGTCTGATATAGCGCACCGGTATGTTTCCATAAGTCTACGTACTGGTGTGTTGAGATGACCTATGGGCACTGCACAAATCCCAAGACCAATTGGTACGGCCCCGTGCGATATATCACCAACACTGTGCCCATTGTAGTTTTATACCTTGATGGCCCAGTGAAGGAACCTTCGACTGCCCTGGGGCCACCATCTAGATGACACACACTGGTGCGTTGAAACCTTAGTAGCGCACTGATGAAAAAACATCCATAATAACCTCCTGCTACCCTGTTTTTTTAGTTGTGTTGAATTCCCATTAAAATCTCCGCCAAAAACTTTGTAACCATAAACAGATGTTGTAGCAAATGTTTTTTTGACAATTTTGGCAAATTTTATAACACTAAAAGTTCCTTTATAACCTCCACTAGAGGGTCTTTTCCTTGTAGTGTCCCAGAATAGGTGCTTGGGGTGAACTTGGAACCGATTGTTGAACATATGTTTGAAAAATATATGGAACATGTGTTTGAGGACTACCCTAGACAGGTGTTGTACAGGAAAATCCCCTTTGCAGAAAAAGGCAATCAATTTAGCCCTAGGGTGGGTCTAGCAACAAGGGAACATGTTGGTTTCTAAATTCCTAGTTCATAAACGAAATGTGGATTGGAATAAATGTCCTACCTCAATCCAACGCTCTTGACATAATACATTGTAGTGATCCTTTGATCTTTTTCCTTCAAGCCTTGTGCTCTGTTGGTATCGATTTCTATACACCTACACAAAGATCAAGAAAACACTAAAAACATACAAGCACACATATTCATTTACGAGAGTCATAACCTTTGAATATTAACATAGAAAAAGATGGAACTAGAAATTAGTCATGTCATATTAATGTATAAAAGGGAGTTTAAAATCTACGCCTTGATGCTATAGACCTCCTTAACAGGTTCATTTGAGCATGTCTCAAAGCATTTGTTCGTCAATTTGACTCAAAAAGGTGAAAGGCTCAAACTCTCTCTCACAGCTATGGACTATTCTCTTATACTAGCTCTTGGTCTATTCTAGCTATAAAAATCAATGGGATGAAGAGGAATTTATAGGAGTGGAGGGAGAGCTTTGGGATCCACTTACAGTGGTGGAAATGTCTATCCCTTTGGAAAGTTGCAATTTTGTAGGAAATAGAAGGCCAAAGAGAGAAACTTGACCACATCTAGTTGAACAAACATCCATGACTCTGCTCACGAAGCTGTTAGATCTTACAAGTGTCATTTCCATATTAAAAAACCTCCCAAAAGTAGCTCGATGTGAGGCCTCTTTAGAGACAGAGTGACCATGGTGCGAGGCTTAGTGAAAATCTGGTCATCGGCACAAGGACATAACCACACCGCCACGCCAAACCAAAAGTACATGTTTTTAGGGGCTACTTCATGAATGGTCGAAAAATATTTTGTGCTTGGCATGTTAAGGGATGCAATGACATTCATTATGATGTGTGATAGTACACAGTAGTCAGTTTAATGGTCCTCCAATATTTAGAATAGGGAATGTACGGATGATGACAAAATGATGTATAACAGATGCCCTCTAAAGCATGAAGTTTGAGAGAAAGGGAGGGGTGAAATTCTTTATGAGAACATTCCCAAACCAAAACGGCGATGTCAGAGGACCTGCAAGATCAAGCATGACTGATATATTTGATACATGAGTACGAGGTATGGGCACAAACATACATAATAAAAACACGTAATAAGATACATGGTATGGACAAAGCCATCCAGTGAAAAGGATCACAAAATAGACTCAGGTATGGTTCCAACCATCCAATTAGAAGAGTCATGCATATAGTCATGATAAACAGTATCATTCCGCAGCCTAGATTTCACCAGACAAAATCCAGGGTCTTGCGCTCTATCCTGACCCAAACAAGTACAAATTTAGGCATGTGAATGAATAAGCTGAAGTCAAACATGGAAGAAAATCACCTGATTACTAGCCAATGATAGAAGTTCTTAACAGGTGCGAGAGAAACCATCAATAATGAAAATTTTTCTCAATGTACTACTATTGCAATCCATGGAATGTGAACAATGAAATGGAGTCGAACATCCATGAAATCACCGAATTGAAGGCCAATGATGAGGACCCATCGTCGAATGTGAAGAACTTTCCATGGAGGCATGCAAGCTCTAAGGTATCAGAAGGGAGTCTCTCGATCAACTTCCCAGATAATGAGCTGAAGTCGACAGGAAGTGATCGGTCAAAGGAATGCCATAATTTTTCCCACTTCATCAACATGAGACGGAGGAATTACATGATAGTGAATCAAGATTGAACAAAGGATCAGGTGTTGAAAACTATAGAAGGGACTTCTCTTGAACATAATGGCGACATGACTCCGAATTTTAGCAGTATTTTACATCAAGGGATTTGAGGTCATGGTGACGAGGCAAAGATTATATGAGAGGTCAAAATGGATAACAAAAACCCATGGAGGCAAAATGACGAATATGGGATGTTCCCAACCCGACATGAATTACAGACAAATGTCATGTTCAAGAGCGACATACTGTTGACACAACTAACAACTAGTTCCATTGTCCCCCACCATTTCTTGTGAGTAGCCCAATTATTTTTGGAAACAAGCATGAAGGGGATAGCATATGCCTGTCATGTAAGTTTGTCCTTCGGAAAAATCCATCCTAGTACATTTTATGAGCCCTAGGAAGGAGGAACTCGGTAACGTCATGGCGATGACTCCAATGTCATTTAGATTTAACGAGTCTGACAAAGAGAAAACTCAATATAACGCAACTAAGAATGAAATGTGCTTGACTCTTGAATCGTTCAACGTTTAGATATAGACCATAAAGATTTGATCAACAAAAGATTTAGCCAAACTTCGTAAGTCAATCAAGGTTTTCAATCACAACCAAAGAATAAGAATTGATCAACAGAAGATTTAGCTAGGCCTCGTAGGTCCACGAGGGTGTCCGGCCAGAACCAAAGGTTTCTTAATGAAAGTAATTTCAAACTCAAAATGTAATAGCCGACTAACAAAAATCATTTACGATGGATCATGTATTAGTCCACTCATTCCATTCAATATGTCAAATGAATCCCCAAAGACCTTATTATACTCTAGCAAGTTTCCTATGTTCTCATTTCCTCTCATCTCCGCATGACTACATCTATATATATTTGCATCTAAACACTATGATTCACTCATATTATTGTTATTCCTCTTATTATATTGATATGCTTGGAATAAAGAGTTGTGACTGTGGAGAGAAGAATTATATAGGTTGCAGCAATATGGACATGAGAATCATATCACGACTAATAATATTGATTTCCCTGATTATCCTTCTCACGATGGTTACCGAAGATTCGGCTTGTAGGTCGCTGAAAAGTAAATTGATATTTCAAGAAGATCCGGTGGAGAATAATAATATTGATATGAAGAATGGGTTGCTTCAATCTCTTCCACGAGGTCCCGTACCTCCATCGGGGCCATCGCAGTGTAAACACTACAGGTCTTCTGGTGGAGGTTCGTGTCCAGTTTAACAAGTGAAGCTGCGAAGCAGCAAGTCCCTGCCAATGCCAAATAGAAACTTGAACTAAATATTGCCATTAATACAATTTTCATGTTTTTTTTTTCATGAAAACCAATGTTTCTCGAAATCAAAGGGTGACATGAAATTCTTAGGACAATGCTCTGAGAAACAAACTACACGCATGAACTGGACCAGACAAAAGTTACCTCATCTCCAAACCCTCTCCCAATATTGTACTTCACTATCACCTCGGGAAACAGGAACCCAAATCCTAGTTGTGCAAAGCACATGAGAACCCCACATAGACAACATGACCTACAATGCTATACTTTGATTATCCCCAAAATCTGACCCCAGAAAAACAACCTAGAATTCGACCTCTCGCTTCTAAAAAAGAGCAAGAAATTTGACTGAGCAGGGTACTAAAGAATCCAGACTCTTTTATATAATATATGAGCATTTTACTTTAAATAGAAGCATAATTTGAATCTAATAGGTTGAGTATTTAAAGCACAATTTGAATCTAAGAGGTTGAGTATATGTAGGACATCTTTGGATTTAAGATTTTAAGGCCACTGTGAATAATTGAATGAAGAATCATGTGTGCATACTTTTCGTTCCTTTTGTAAATGGTGTGATAGTCAAGTGGCCAAGCACAACGTCATGCATAATCACCGACCTTTACATATTTTCATTCATTTTGTCAATGGCATGACAGTCAAGTGGCCAACCACAACTTCATGCGTAATCCCCGGTCGTTACATATTTTCACTAAATAATTGAAGTGCACTGTCTCAAACCTCATCTTTATTGATTTTCAAGAGCAACCCACATGAAATTTGCTTGCAAATCAATATATTTACAAACAAGCCATCTAGTAAATGTATCACGCATTTCAAGACAGTTTTCTTTACATGGGAAAATATATATATATAGAAAATATACCTAAAAGGGAGAAAATATCATCAAAGATACGTATACTGAGACGTGTGCTACCTTTCCCGAGTCAGTTTTCTTTGCATGGAGAAATATTTCCAAAGATTTCTACCAAATTTATTCCAAATTGGGAGAAAAAACCTAACCTTTTACTGGTGAAATTGTCGTTAGACTACGGGATTGAGAATTGGATTAGATGGATTCGATAGATATTAGATGAAATGAAAGAGATTTGATAAATAGAAAAAAACCAGCTGATCTTATGTAGAGTCATTGTACATAAGATCTTTTTTTACTCGAAATTTGATTTGACCAGCTGTGTGGATGGATATATGGAGCAACCCATATATAGTGGCTGAGTAAGACTAATTGTTTTGGGGAGAAAGCCCATTTGGCAACCCAGGAACAACTTAGTGGCTGAGTAAGTCTAATTTTTTTGGGGACAAAGCGCATTTGGCAACCGAGGAACAACTTGTTGAAGTCGAACCAGAAGGGCAGTATAATTCTAAAACGCTTGAATTGGGTCTTTCTCTTGTCAAAGACATACTAATGACAGGAGTTCCATCAGTTCACAATATTCTCGGGAGAAATTTAGATATAGTATAAATTTAGGGACCTATGGTTATTCCCCTGCCATACTGTTATACCCTAACTTGATGTACTCTGCACTTTTTTGCACTCACATAATTGTGAACAGCACTGATAGATGCCCTGATTTATTTTTCATTGTGCCACTCAACCGTAGCAACAACCTGCTATCCTACAAAACCTATTTCCTCCTGAACAACAAATGGTTGCGAAGAGGGTTACAAAATTCCAATTGCTTTTTCTACATTTACAAAGTTAACAATAAAATCAGCCATTATACATAGACTGGGGGTTACTGTTATAAGAAAAATAGTATTAGTAGTAGTAGTAGTAGTAGTATATATATATATATATCTAATTAAAAAATGGACTGAAAATTTAAGAAGCGGGTAATAGTGTAAACCTAGTGAATACAGGGCTATAACCAATGCTAAACAAAATATCAATTTCTAGAGAAATAAAATGGTAAGCAAGTAAATGATTTTTCATCCGGAAATTAAAAACCCAAGTGATAATATTTACAATTCTAATTACTGTGTGAATACAAAAAAACTATACAAATAATTGTAACAATATTCGAAATTTGACATCATTAACTGGTAACCAGGGTTTGAGAAACCCCAAACCCAAATAAAAATCAGAATATGCAAAAGAACAATGTTCGTAATTGAAAAGACGTCTAAACTTAAAATGGGTCACAGAGAAAGACAATAAATTATTAGAGACAATAGACCACACAGGGTTATAAAACCATTTTTTAAAATAATTATAGTTTTATATGAATTATGTAAGTTAAGTTGTAGAACAAGTGGCATAAAAAAAGAAACATAGGTTTGAAAACCCTCAAAATTTCTTATGTTAACAATCCTACCCTAAAAAGGGAAAACTGTGAACTAGTTTCATTTCACTATTATCTAAATAATGTATCTAAAATTAGAATGTATTTAAAATTAGAGAACTTACACAATAAGGTAAGGGTATTTACCTAAGGTTATCCACATACGAGATAAATAGGAACGCTTATCCAAAGACCAACATCAACCAACAACTCACTAAATAATAAGTTCAATTTGAAAGAAATTCACATAATAAAATGTAGATTACCTCTGATACGAATTTGAAGAAATTCAAACACAATGAGTCACTGATAATTTATGTAACTCAGTAATTGAAATAATGGTGAAAAAATCTCATTAAAACCCTTCCATACTGGACTAAACATAGTGAGAACAGAGTTTGTAGTGTAAACTTACCAAAACTATATGACTATATAAAGGTTCGATTATTCGTTTGATAAACAAGTGTTATGAATATAATTATATTTATAGGTTAAAGGTCATGAAATCAATATATGTATATTTGTGTATTGAAATTATTTGGGAGGTACAAATAGTTATTTTTGTAATTAAAATTGGAAATTTTTTCCAACGAACATATATTGATGTATATATATCTATGATACAAATAAAAAATCACAGTGAAGTATTAGGGCATCAAACAAATACAATGATGCATAACAAACCATGCAGCAAGTCCCTACTGACTTGAAACACACTAGTGCGGCATTATTTCTACTAGATTAAGCGTATTTGGAGCGTTAAAATAAACAAACATCAACTCGGAAACTTGTACGAGCTATGCCACGAGTCTATAGATGGGATGGAAAATGGAAGAAGTAAAGCAACTCTGCAACCTGAAGGATTAATGTCATGGTTCTACGCATGACAATATGCTTGGAAAAATTTTAAAATGTAAAACTATTAGATTAAATTAAATTTGAAAATGGTGTTCATTTAAAGGGTCACATTCCAGATTATCTATATGCTTACACTGGATGGAATGCCCTTAGCAGTTTCGGCCCTTATGTATCCATAGTTGGGATTTTTTTAATTTGCTGTGGTCAAGGAAACTTGATTCGGGCCTTCTTTGTTTTGTTTTTCCTTAAGATAAAAGCAGAGACAGTGGACAAGTGGACTTGGACGAAGTGGATGTCGAAACCCCACGAACTAACCTAAGCTTCCCCAATTGAGAAGGGATTTCCCCTAAAAGTAAATTGTTTGACAGGTCTAGAACCCTTAAATTTGACCTAGAGGTTACCATTGGAGAGATCTTACCTGTTAACTGGTTGTTGGCAAGATTGAGATGAGAGAGATTTGGTAATGACATTATCCCGTTTGGAATTTCCCCAACCAAAGAATTGTGATCAAGGTAGAGCATATTAATTTAATTCAAGCCTGCAAGTGCATCTGGAAGAGGCCCAGACAGTCGATTATTACTTACACTGAAGTTGACAAGGTTTTTCAGTTGTCCGATCTATGGAGGAATGATTCTATTGAACCGATTGTTGGCAATCTCTAACCATGTCAACTTCTTCGCTCCGCCAATCTCTTTGGGAATATGGCCTTCAAACATATTATTATAGAGCTTCAATTCTGTGATATTTTGAGAGCTCCATAACATCAAACGAACTTCACCAGTTAACTGGTTTTTATAAAGTTGTGCGTACTGCAAACTGCTACAAGAGTCTAAGGGTTGCAAGGTTTCATTAAAATTGTTTGCAAATATAACCAATGCATAAAGAATTCTACCCCTGCATAGGTATTTAGGAAGTGGATCGTCGAAATCGTTGCTTGAAACATCGATGAGCCAAAGATGAGAATGTGTACCCAAATTCTGCGGCAACCAGCCCGTAAGCTTGTTTGTCGAAAGATCTAAGTAGCGCAGATGATGAAGCATTCCTTGTTGTGCAGGGACAGACCCCGTGAAGTTGTTCTCCCACAAGGACAAGGTGTCCAGATAGCTCAGATTTGCAATTGTTTCAGGAATCGTTCCACTCAACCGATTAGTTGAAAAGTCAAGAGACCGTATGCTCTTCAGTTGGTCAATATTGTGAGGAATTTGTGCAGACAGCTGGTTTCACCGGAGATAGAGTTCTTTCATCTTAGACAATGTCATCAAACTGGTGGGAATGTTACCCGAGAAACGATCGATAGCGAGATCCAAACTCTCCAGCTTCATCAAATTGCAGAGAAAAATAGGAATTGATCCACTCAGCAGATTATTTTTGAGCCACAGTGTCTCCAGGTTGGGTAACATGCCGAACCCTAGAGGAATCTCTCCAGAGAAATTGTTAGATGCCAGATTCAGATGGCACAACTAAGCGAGTTCGTGGATGCTATACGGAAAATTTCCCACAAAGAAGTTCTCTGACAAATCTAGCGTCTGCAAACACTTGCATGCCAATAATCCGTGGGAGAATAGGCCTTCGAAATGGTTTCCTTGCAGTATCAACTCCTCGAGATTTTGAAGGCCACATATAGCAGAATTCATGCTTTCTGAAAGGTTGGTGTTGGAGAGATGAATTTTAGTAACAGCGTTGAATCGAGTATCACAAAACACTCCATTCCAATCACATGGACTTTCATCAGATGAGTTCCAGTTGCTCAAAGCATTATTTGTGTCAATCCAATGTAGCTCTTTTATCTGCACAAGGATTCTTACTTCCTCTGACATATTCACGGCATTGCACTGAACTATAACTAGCAAGAAACTGACGAAGAAGAAAATTAGACCCAAGATATTGACTCTGAGGGCATTTGATAGGGAAGAATGGAGCAAACACAAGCGAGCCATGGTGGGGTGTTTGATATTTATAGAGAAGTAAGAGATACCAGAACAAAAGTTAGAGAGACCACAGAGAACCCAGAATAAAGTTCACGGAGAGACCAAAACAACAACATGTACTTACATGCGGTTGTACGTGTACAATTGCACGGTTGTACGTGTACATTTGCATGTACTTTCTCATGGGAAAATTAACCTATGTATTTAGTAACTTGTTGTGAAGTAATACTTTATTAGACATTTATTGTTACTGAACTAATGCTAGGTAATCCCAGCATTACTTTACCCAAAAAAATCATGTTCATCAATGTTAGCTATATCCTAGATTTTCATACGGTCAGTGCTGTCGGTGCCTCGGGAAGAGGCCAATAAGACCACAAGTTCAAACTTTCATTAAAATTGTGGAAAGTCATAAATTTTTTGAAAAATGAATATATAATTTCATATGACTTTGGTTTAAGATTCGAAATTCATTTTTATTTTCGTGCAGATTAATACAATTTCAAAATCGATTACTATAGTCCCTGCCAGCCCTCAAGGCAGGGACTAATAATCCTTGAAACCAATTGTTGAGACGAGGAATTCCCAACCGTAGAATTACATAGCATGAATACAATACTACTACTTATCCAATCCATAGTAGACGGACATGGAGAATAATAACCATAGAAATAACGGATATGCACTTTGCTAAAATTATGAAAATGATCATCTGATTTTGTCCATTACATGATTGGAGAGAACTAATATACCTCGTGGGCCACACATTATAATTTGATGTTCGTCATTCTCAATATATCTCCGTTAAATAAGTTACATTTGTTAAAATATTATGTATTAATCCTGACTGTATGTTTTGGGAGTCTCGGTCAAAGTATGACTAAATTAAAACTGATGCAATGAAGGATTATATTGAAACTACTGTCTGACGAAAAATATATCTATGATTTTCGCTGACGATGGATATATTTATTTGACTGCAATTGTATATATCATTTAAATTTTTATGTCAAAATTTGATGTTGTTCATATATAAAATAAAATACTATCTCACGTTTTATTTTCAATTTCTACTTATATTTTTCAACTTCATTGTCATGTTCCAAATTAACATTCTTAAAGATCTTTTTCAAATTATCATATATATGCACAATGTTGAGTTCACTATTTTAGATGACTATAGATTGTGCACTTACATTTTAACCTATCATCATAGAACATTGTATTTTCGTTCTCTAATGTCGAGGGGTATGCGTAGGGTAGTATTGTGTTGTCATTCTATAATTGAGGGGCTATCCGTTGTTTACAAAGTGCAAAGTATTAATAATAAATATGGTTTTTATCTCTGCTCTGAAATAAAATACATAGTTTTCCTTAGTAGAAAAAATAAATATTATTTAATTAATTATTTCGAACATTTTTTTTATCCACACAAAGTTTCTAAGAAATTTAAAGCACACGAAAATAAAAAATATTACTCGTGAGCAAGCATTTATCGACGGGAAAGCGTTAGGATCTACACTGTTTTAACTATAATCATCTCTACTATCATTGATAAACTTAAGAAGAATATGCAAGTATTGTTATCCGCGAACCTAATTTTTTAAATATAAATATATGTACAAATACGGATACGAACATTACCAATATCAAAATAATAATGACATCTCTCTTTTTGAATCATCTCAAATTGTTGTTCTTTGCGTGCCATTTCATCTTAGAGAAAACCAAAAAAATGGTCATTGTGACATTATGCCTAAGGGTCAATACTTTACATTAGTTATTTCTTTGAATTTGGTTTTGATAAAGTTTAAATTCCAATGATGAAGTGGGAGTTTCTATTCCCAAAACTATATATATACACACATAGGGTAGGACGAAAAAAAAACACCAAACATTACCCAATTACAAAGATATAAATACAACATTTTTTTGTAGTATGATCTAATTTTGATTAAATCTCTCACCTTCTTTCGAAACTATGTAAACTATGTAATTATAATATTATAAAAACATTCATAAAACTAACATGGCTAGGGGAGATTAAACTATTATAATAACATTCATAAAACTAACATGTACATTGCTAGGGGAGAAGAAAACAATCGAGGGAGTGACTAAATAATATGGACCTCTAATTTAATAGTTCGTACATTATACTAATATGTCTTTGGTGCCTAATTCTAATTTTGTAAATAACAAACTTAGTGCCTGATGTTATAAAAGGAAAGTAGATAATATTAAATTTGCAAAATTATTGTGAGGATTTAATTTTAAATATGTTTAAGTGATTTTTATATTATTAAAATGTTCACCTTCGTACAATAAATAAGAGTTTGAATGTTTGACATTCTAATTACAAATTGAATTGAAATATATTAGAAAAAATATAGGGAAAAAAATATATGAATTAAATATATTATAAATTAAAGTATTTTTAATAGTAAAATTTAATAAGTAATGTTGTAAAAGTAATTATGTGTATTAATATATATTGATAAGTGATGCAAGAGTATTAAGTAGTTAAAGTTATTTTTCAAGTGCTTAGGTCAAATATCATTTACCAAAGAAGTTGGTTTCTTTAAATTTATTTAATTTATAATAATTTCCAAGTGTAATATATAATGTATCTATGTTATTGGGAAATTAAGATGAGTGTTATTTAGTTGCTATGAAAAGGGATAGACTTAGCCAATTTATGAGTATTAGATAATCAAGCAAACCAAATTGAATTTGTTGAACTGGGGAGGAGAGATCTATGTAATACATTTTTCAATGTCAATGAGAGAGATTGAGGGATTTAGATTTTTTGGAGACTATGAGTGATGTGTAAGAGAGAAAGATTGCATGTAGAGTGTTAATATTTAGTCTTACCCTTTTTTGTTGAATATATAAATTAGCATGTATATTTGTGTGTGCATATATAAGGATGAATTCATATTATGTTTAGTGTAGGCTAGATTAGATTTTTTAGATATTGTAGGACTGATAGTTTTTTACAGCCAATGGGATCTCTGGTTCAACTTCATAATCCATATTTAGCAAATTTATTTTGGTGTTCATAGAAGGTTATTCAACTTATAGTGCAACTTGAATATTTCTAGGTCAAACCAGTTTGAGTTTCCTATTACAAGGAATGTTGGAAACACCAAATCTTTAAATTTTCAAAAGAACCATTATTTGATGATAATGTGAAAGTGTCTATCACATTTTTTTGTGAATTTAGACCAACAAAGGAATCTAATTGTAGCAATAGTCCAACGATGAGCCATCAACCAAATTATGGATCATAGTTGATAATCCATACTATGAAATATTTTCTTTGAACCTAATCGAAAAATATAACAAGAATTTGTACCCTAAATACTCATATCAAAGCACTTGCCATGTTGGAAAATAAATCCAAACTTGCTAAGGTATATCAACAAATAGAAATTGTAATGTATAAATATCATCCAGATCTTCATATCTTAGGATTTTTGCATCATTAGGTAAAAATAGATCATTTGGACTTTTAGATCACACACTATAAAGGATATCCTAAAATCTGGATCTATATACTCTGCGCACAATAAAACCATCTCAATTCCAACTTTTGCATTGTGAGATAATTTACGGTTTCTTCCATAGCATAATTAACACAAAAAATTGAGTTTGAAGTCAATCACCACTACCACATATAATTTCAACTAATACATGAGAGATTTAGATCTTCTACGTGGATTTTGAAGAGCATAGATCCAAAACTAAGTGAAAAATCATAAAAATTGTTCTGGGTTGAGATATCAACATAGCATAATTAACACAAAAAATTGAGTTTGAAGTTCATCACCACTACCACAATAATTTCAACTACTACATGAGAGATTTAGATCTTCTACCTGGATTTTGAAGAGCATAGATCCAAAAGTAAGTGAAAAATCAGAAAAATGGGACTAAAGGAATTATATTTGGTATGAGAAAAATGAGTGCTAAGATATGCTACAAATACACATAGGAGAATATAGAGGAGAAAATTGAGGAGTAGGTCAAGGAATTCCTATAGAGAATGAAGCCCTAAAAGTGGATATGAGGTACATTTACATGATGTTAGAAGCGATGGAGACTTCCCAAGAAAGAGGAGTTTGCATGTGAGATGTTAGTAAGGAAAAATAACAATATTTTTGTGAATAAGAAGGTGAAGAATAAACAGAGGAAATAATGTGAAATATGATGTCTAATATGAGTGTTAGACCAAACATGGAGGTGTTTGTGTATGAAGGTAATTAAAATGTTGATGAATTTATGGATTGGTGTTCTTGCTATATATATATATGTTGATAAAGGTAAATGATTTAATTATGCACTGACAATATTAAACAACCATGAAGTCTTATGGTGGGATGAAGTGAAAGTATATATAAAGAATAAGGGCAAGTCAAAGATCAAGAGTCAGGAGAAAATGGTGGAAACATTCAAAGACAAGTTCATGCCTAAATATTACTAGTTAGATATTTTTTATAATTTGTCCAACCTTTGGCAAAATTCTATATAAGTAATGGAATGCACTAGGAAATTTTACAAACTAAACATTAGATCTATTCATAGTGAAGAGGAAGCTCAAAATCTTGTTAGGTGCATTAATGGTTTAAGGTATGAAATTTAGGATGATATTATCATCCTATCCTTGATGATAGTTGAAGATGCATAGAGAGTGGCTTTGAAATCATAAGAGAAGATAGCCAAAAAAGTAAATTCAAAAGAGTAGATGAAGAAGTCCTGCAAGAGGAAAAAATTAAAGAAAAGTAGCAAAGGAAGGTATTATTCCTTAAGAGAGGAAGGTAGAAGTTTTAGTAGTAAACACCAAGAGGAGTTGAATCTAGAAAATGAAGATATTTCCCAATAAGTAGAGATTACCAACCTATATGTTATAAATGTTGAAAATTTGTACATATTTCATGTGAATGTCGATCCATAAAATAATCCAACAAGTCAAACAAGTGCAATTATGAAAGAAGTAAGAAAATGAAGTATAAATTCAGTAAAAACTGAAGAAATTATTGAACTAGGAGAGTCATTATTGATAGATAATTTGCTTTCTCTTGACATGGTAGCAACACTAGATATAAAGAGAATACCACAAGCTACTCCTTATATAGTATCATGGCTACAAAACGGACATAAAATTTTGGTAAATGGATTGTGGATGGTAGATTTTTAGATTGGATTCTATAAAGGAGGGAAAAAATTAAGAATGGAAATTTATCTCAAAGTTTAGAAACCTTGGTGAATGCTACTAGTCCATAATATGGAAACTATAAAATATTTGGTGATAACTTTGTAAAAGTATTCAAATTTATAATTGTTATCTAAATAGACTCTATATAATTTTGGTGATATTTAGGGTAAAATAACTTTATACCATAAAATTTGTGCAATTATTTTTTAGAACAAAAAAAAATTGGTGAATCCTTTTTTTGAAAAAAACGTGGAAAATTATCCCATGTGCAAATATTAGCCCTTAAAATTTTCCCTACTATAAATATGGGGTGTTTTGTGACATAATTCACATAGATGTTTATCATATTTTTCAAGAAATACCATGACGGTATGATAGAAAGGCTATTGATGATGGTAGGAAGGACACCTATATACTTGAGTAGAATGGTCATAAACATATATTGTTACCTTCGCAAAATGAAGGAGCAACAACATAATTGGGTTTGAGTGTTATGTTAATGAGTGGAAAGAAGCTACTACAAGAAGTTGAGGAAGAAGAATTATTTTTTTATTTGATTGGAAAACCTATGGTAATTCTTGTTGGGACAATATTAGATGACTTTCCTAAAAAATAAAATTTATCTTTGACGTGTTTACTAATATCATTATTGATGTTTTTATAGGTAATTTAACTCCCGTTAGAAGAATCAGTCATCACATAGAATTAGTTCTTATATCAATTCTTCTAAATGAAGTGACATACAAAATGAATCCATAAGAGAATGAAGAAGTGAAGAGACAAGTGTAGTAGCTATTGATATGGGTTTCGTTAAGGAGAGTTTATGTCCATCTATTTTCCCTACATTACTCATCCGAAAGAAGGATGGAGGTGTTGAAAAATTGTGTAACTAGGTTTTGTCTTCATAAGTATGAAATGCATTTTTTATCCTTGTAAATACAAAATGAAAGAAAATTTATTATTATATTTTGGAGCATGGGTTTCATGCTCAAGGTATTTTATTTTATAGGTCAAGCACACATTGAGTGCTTCTAGGGGTTTTCCTATGTCAAGAAGTTAAAAAGAGTCATTTTCATAAGTTGAATACCTTAATGGGCACATTGTAACTTGTAAAGAAAATTAGATTTGTCTTTAAAAGCATTGAAATAACCTTCAACACAAAGTTGGTGTGGGAGCTGGCAAGTCATCCTAAAGGAAGACCCACGTCCACCCTTGAAGAAACTAGTAAATAGAAGAGGACTCATCATACTTGAAGCATACTTACTTACACTCATTTCTAGGAAAGGAAGAGCAAGGAGGAAGGAATGAAGAAGAAGGAGCATGAAGGATCTTTATGTGTGGCCTCATTTTCTCTCTCATGTGCTAATGAAAACTCGAGTTGTTTCATCATACCTAGGGCTTCCATATACAAGTTCGATATTAGGGAAAAGGAAGCAAAGAGGTCAAGAGAAGGTCACCAAGGGTGACTCTCAAGCTCTAAGAGTCATGGTAAGGAAAGTGAATGTCATAGGAGGTCTCTAGTAGAATATAGAAGTTCCCACGTGTGGTAGAAACAATTGCAGTGAGGCCTAACTTACAGATCTGTAGTAGGAGTTTGAAAATCTTGCAGCAAGAGGTTTAAAAGGTGTTATTGGAAGAGATTTGACAAGGTCAGACTATATTGAAGTTGGCACATCGTTCGAAGATTTTGGTCTTGGTATTGGAGTGTATTGGTCTCAGTCTTAAGGTCATGTAATTCATCAATTGAAGAATATATAAATAAGAGAAGATATTTAAGGGTTTTCCTCTCAAGAGGAGAGGTTCTAACCCTTGATTGTAGCATATATATTGTGTCATTTTTCATCTCTTTTTGGTAGGTTTTTTATGCTTCACACAAATAAACATAAGGAACAAAGCTAATAAGTAAAAAGGAATGACAAGTAGTTTCCAGGTAAAGAGAGTTAATCATAATCATATCCCTATTGAATTATCAATGTGGTTTCATACTTAGGGATGGCTAAGGGTATCATGAATATCTCCTTTACATTGAAGAAGTTCATCAAAAAGTGTTAAAAAATAGAAATATATCTCAAGAAAGGAATAAAGAAAGCATGGAATCTCTTATTCTCTACAAAGAAAGAAGTAATAGAGGAAAAGGATGAAGGCTTGTCTTCGGCTCTCACTGGCACATTCCAAGATGAGAGAATTTGGTAAATTTATAATGGTGCATCTAGGCAAATGACAAGGCATTACAGAGAATTGAATAACTTATGAAAGGGAAAATATTATTATTTAGTGGAACTTGGAGATACCAAAATCTGTCCCGTGATAGGTATTGGATCAACCTCTATAGAGCTAGAGAATGGAAGCAACATTCAACTCAACAACATCCTATTTGTTCCAAGTTTGCATAAGAACTTACTCTCCATATAAAGTCTAGAATATAAGGTTGATTGAGTAGCTTTCATTGATGGAGATGTTGTTTTATGGATTAAAAACAAAAACATATAGAATTCTAGAGTGATTGGTATTCGAGAAGGAGGAATTTACAGACTGATATCTCCTCTAGCTCAAGCCTTGGTTCACATTGAAATTAGCCCATGTGAACTATGGCATAGAATATTTTGTCATATTCATTTCAAGATCCTCTCAACTCTAAGTTCCATAGTAGATGGAATACCTAAACTAAAAGAATATCACAAAGGAGTATGTAAGGGATTCACATTGGGTAAGAATACCAAGAGACCATTTCGAAGCAGTGCTTCACATTCAAAAGAAATATTAGATCACATTCCCTATCATGTATGTGGTTTTATGACTCCTGAATCACTTGGAGGTCACCTACATTATGTCACATTTATAGATTATCATTCAAGAAATATATTTTTTTACCTAATTAAAACCAAGGATGATGTATTTATAGAATTTAATGAGTTCAATGCAGAAGTGGAGAACCTTACAAAAATAAGAATCAAGATACAAAGATATGATAAGTGAGGAGAGTATACTTCCAAAGAGATTATCACATTCTGTAAGAAGTATGGGATTAAGAGGGAGTTTGTAGTCCCACATAATCCCAAGAAAAACGGAGTTGCGGAACGAAAGAACTGATTCATTGAAGAAATTTTAAAGGTGATGTTACATGATCAATAAATACCAAACTTCTTGAGGGGAGAACCTACGAAGACAACCATATATATTCACAATCGAATTCTCCACATGTTTCTGAAGAACACGAATCTCGAAGAAGTATTCACTGGGAAGAAACCAACTATAGACCATCTTTGTATCTTTGGGTCTCCCATATATATTCATATACCAAAGGAAAAAAGAAATAATTTGGAACCATCAGGCATGAGAGGAATATTTGTTGGTTACAACAGCTCCTCTAAGGCCTATATAATCTACTTGATTAATATACCACATATGACCTTTGCAGGTTATGTCTATCCTCTAATTGATAATAACATTAATAGGTATTATGAAATATAAACATGTCCTAGGGATGTGAAAATGTTTTAGGGAATGAAATTTAAGGTGGTTGATTAAATCAAGGGACCTAGACCTTGAATGGGACTTCATGAGCTCAATTTCAATGGCTAGCGCTTGAACTCAAAAGATATACCCATTATAGGGTGACTTGAGCTCTTGTTGAAATTACTTGAGCATCATTATAAGTTATCAGACACCAATGATACGAATTGAGATCATGACTAGTATTGAGTAATAGAAACATGGTCAAAATCTCAATCAATTCCTTAAAAAAGTTGAATGGATCTTATTTAGCATCAAATCCATGCATGAGGAAAAAAAACCAAGAAACAACCATTGCATGGTCTCCCACCAGGACTATGATTGTTGTTAAAATGTATTTCACACCATGGACCAATATTCCTCCATGAAATTAGCTACACAATGATAACGAATTCCTTACTACCTAAATGAAGGTTCTCTAGGTTGACATCCATGAACAAGTCCTCAAACCACCACAAATGACAATTCTAGGTAATATTTTTCATCTAACTGAACATACATGAGCAACATTATGATGCATTATGGACCACATATAGGTATTGATATCTTCATAACATCGTTGTATGAAATCAAGGGCATATGACCTTAAGTGGTGATTTTATAACCCAATGATCATGCAAGATGACTTAAACCACCACAAATAAATTACATAAAAAATATTACTTTAACATGGAATGGCATCATCTATGGGAGGAATCACTCACAATTGTACAATATCAAGGAATTTTCTTACATGGGTGGGTGAAATGAAGGGCCAAAGGCCTTCAAAATTTTCCATTGGGATCAAGATCGATGAACATTGCCTCAAACTAGCCCACATGACCCAAAGTTTGTAAACTAATTTATAAATGCATTATAATAAGATGTCTTTCATAGGAATCACTCCCCATGAATTTGAAATTAGTTACAGAATAAATCAAAGGGCTAAAGGACCCATACACTGATCAGTGGGATTTGAACCCGTGAACGAAACATCATAGTATTACACATGATCTTTGCAAGTGATATTTATTCTCCCATTCAAAATATGAGAATTGTTAAGAAGTATTAAACACATGATATATACATATGGGGGCCATGAAAATGGTTAGGTAAAATCAAGGGATTTAAATCTTAAAAAGTATCATTTCTTAATAAAAAACAATGACCTATTTCTTTATCATTTATCTGTTTTATTATATAACTTACTCTACCAAAATGATATAACTCTTATTGAAATCCTGAAAATTTTATAGTTATAATATCTAATAGTGTAACCATAATTCTCAGAAACACATCTATTTCAAAATCACAAAACATAATACTAATTAAAACCATTTCAAAATGCATGGACTTTTAAATATAAATTTGAATTTCTCTCTTCATGCTATAATGCTAAGAACATATATATCCAAGTTACTTCACATTTTTCCAAGCATTTCTACCAATATATTATATCTATGCCAAATCTTATTATTTCAACAAATATATATTATTATGCCACTGCTATATAGCCACGGGGTGGTTGTATTATATCCACTTGTACCAGCACAATTTTTCATATTTGGAAAGTTACGACTTAAGTTGAGTTTTTATGACCGATAGCTTTAAAGCACCACCCGATGCCGACTCCAATTTTCGAGCATCAACGTCAACAACAGCGGGCTTCAATTTATAAAGTCTAATTGATTATGATGGACAATATTATTTCATTTGACATACATATATTATTCTATGAGTACTTTATCAACAGAGTATAGTCGAAAATGATTTAAATAGCCCCATAGTTTTGGGATCCACTTGATATTTGGAATAATTAAGTGAATACGATATACCGTCACCCTTCTCCATTGGTAGGTGAAATCTTACATCTTAATAAAATATTACATATTATTTTTAAATTAAAAAAAAAAAAAATTACCAAAAATAAAGAAAATATTTATGAAATAAAATTTTATTATTATTAATTATATTTTCATTACAAAATGAATAAATTATTTGTAATATTACTCAAATAAATATTAAAAAAACAATATTCTTGGAAAGATTTCTCTTTATATACCATTTAATATGCTTTTTATATGTTTTGATATACTCTTACTTTTATTTAAAATTGATTATTTTAAAGCTATAGACATTTTCAAAATAAATATATAATTGAACTTTTAAATATATAAAATTTTCAATTAGTTTCTTTAGTTCAAATAATTTCAGATTAACATATTACTTTAATCAAATAAAGTAAATATACACATTTCATGCATACTAATAAATAGTGACATCTCATCTCATAATTCTTATTAATAAAATAAATAAAGTTATATGTTTCTTATACAAAATAATAAATTATATATAAATATGAAATTTACATATATAATTTCATCAACCATAAATAAAATACTTACAATAATTCAAATTGATAAATTATTTCCAATTAAGCCACATTACTAATATAAAATTTTAAGAAGAAATCACCAAGAAATTTATCTATTTTTATACAAAATAATAAATTATATATAAATAATAAATTTACATATATAATTTCATCAACCACATAAATTATTTACAATTATTTAAATTTACAAACTCATTCGCATGAGCCACATTACTAATATAGAATTTTAATAATAAATTACACATAACTTAAACCGGGTCAGATTGTATTTTAATCCTAAAAAGTTGTAAGCCTATGATCTGGTCACATTGTATTTTATTCTCAAATTTGTAAGCCTACTATTTATGTTATTTGTTATCCTTTCAGGGTTACCTCAATGATTCTTTTTACAAAATTAATCACTTGTTTTTATTTTTTCTAAAATAATTTATCTTTTTCTATTCATGGTTAAGGTTATTTTTTCATTTCATCTATTTATTTTCAACCATTTTAGATAAAATTTTAAAGATTAATTACTGGTGTATATATATATATATATATATATATATATATATATATATATATATATTTCAATTTTCGTTTTTTTTAATTTTTTTCTACCACTTTTCATTTTATTTATTTATTTTAATCACTTTTGATAGAATTGTAAAAATTAATTACTTATTTATATTTTTTATAAATTAATTTATTTTTCACGATTAAGTTATTTTTTCATTTACGTTTTTTCACCCACTTTATATAGAATTTTAGAGAAGAAATCATTTTCGACTTTCTTCCCAAAATTATAAGCATATTCTTTGATTTCTTTGTCCTTATAATCTTCTTCGTCTTCTCGATCTTAGTATATCATTACAATAGAATGTTTGAAGTCGATACTATACCCGTAGAATAAAATATAATAAGCATTGTTTCCTCTTCAAACAACAATTGGTGTGTGGTGCCATAGTGAGAAGAGGAGGAAAAGATGAAAATAAAGAATTGATATGAAATATGACATTGTAAGTGGATTGTATGGATCATATAAAAAAATCTATGCCATATGTTATTATATTATATTTTCTCTTTCACAATGGAGATTTCATTGATGAATATGGACAATATATTGTACTAATTAATTTAATATATAATTTAAAATAATTCGAATACAAATTTTAAAAGTATCATATCAATTTGGATACAATTTGTAGTCATTAAATATTTTTATTATAATACAATTTACAGCAAGAAAGAATACAATTCAGAAAGATTCAATAATCATAATTAAGAATAATATTTTTATTTTTATTATAATAGAATGATTCAATTTTAAATACCTAGAAAGAAACTGTACTTGATAATTATTATAAAGATTATTGATGCTTTTCAACTTGAGTTTTTGTTACATTTTTCACCAAAGCCCTTTTGTTATTTCAATCTCAGGTGGATGAGTCTGTTGAATTTTTAATTAATATTGGAGATTTGATATCTCCAATTCGTGTGAGACCAATATCACAACTTAGCCTTTTCCTTTTGTGCGTTACAATCAGTGATAAATATTTTTTAATTTATAAACCCGTCGAAAATTGAAGTGGAGGAGCCGTCGTGCGTTTGGATGACCAAGAACGTTGTACGTTTGAATTGGAAGATAGCATGTCGCTTCATGAACTGCTGCAGTGCATGAGACACTTCATTAACTGTTGCAGCGGTGCAGCAGCGCGGAGCAAGGTCGGTCTTAGTTGAGAGGAAATTCAATAGATTTGTTGAGTTTGTGTGTAAATCTAACTGCGAAGCAGGTTGAGCAGGCATCTCGGAAATTCGAGATAGTGCGAAGATGTTTGTTCTACGCTATTGGTTCAAGAAATGTTACAGATTTAGGAGGTTGTGATTGAAGATGGGGTTGAATCAGTCATTAAAGCTAGTACTGGAGGGCGCACAAAAAAAACCAAGTAAAATGGTGATGTTGATCCATAAGCAAGATTCCTCATACAGGTAATTCCTGTGAGCAAAGAGAAATAATGGGTTTGACGACCTCTTTTTTTTGCACTTCCAACGTCCGTGAAATGAAATCTGTGCGCCTTAGTACAATTCTACAAGTCTACCTTTCGAAAACCCTAAATATCGAGGAAAGCTCAAGTAACATCCTCGAGTTTAAATAGTTCCGCTGGAGGATTGGAAAATTTCATGCTACACCATCTCTTAAAATTGCTTCTCCAGTTTGGCCTGTGGAAAATTTCATATTGTGAATTGAAACCCTAAATGTTGACTTCTTCCCCCTCCAAAAGAAATAGAAGTTTCAGCACGTTCCATTGTAAAATCTGAGCAACAGCTCGTTTGTTAAAGCATTGATATGCAGTGAGGAAGTTACGAGCTACGGACTTTCTAGCCCTCGTTTGATTGATTAAGGATGTTTGTTTTAATAATTTCAATAAATGATAAATGACATTGAACAACGAAATATCAGAACTTTCAATTTGATTTCACTACTCAGATCACTTTGTAAGTTTAATATTTTAATTTAAACACGAAAATTAAACTAATTTGAAAAAAATACATTTTTATGATGTTTAATATATCACATACATTTTTCTCATGTCTAATATATCACTTAGATCGTGGTAGTGAACTGAACAAGTGATTTTATATAAAAACTTCATATCAACATCAAGAAATGTCTTAAAAGAGTGCTCCATAACCTTCTAAGTAGCATAAAGCATCACAAGAGATAAAAATGAACTTTTATGAAAAATAAAGCAAGCATAGGCTAGTGGTTATGAGAAACCTCAAAAGAAAGACACAACTAAAGCAAAAAACCCTCATAGAAAGAAGGTATGAAATACCTTTTTCAAGGATCAACAATGGTTGTTGATACTTGACATTTGAATCTGTGCTCAGGGGTGAATTATGAAGTGGAATTCTATGGTTGGGTGGTAACAATGTCTTATCCTTAGGTATTCCCTTTCTGCAACACTATTGGTTAGATTGATATTTATTTTGTCTTTAATATATGAAGGTTTGGAATATAATTGTTCTCATTTTATGTGAAATGATTAATAGGTGTTGTAATGAGAAGTTATTAGTAAGAAGGAAGTCTTTATGATTTCATGATTTAATATATATAGCACTGGAAATATTCATGGATGGGTTAGTATTCTATGAATACTTTATCAACACAGTATAGTCGAAAATGATTTAAATAGCCCCAGAGTTTTGGGATCCACTTGGTATTTGGAATAATTAAGTGAATACGATACACCGTCAGGGTTCTCCATTGGTAGGTGAAATCTTTATTTGAAACCACATATTAAAAGTCAACATCGTGCCGAGGATAATTGAACGGTAAAGTATTATAATGGATGTAAGATTTAATCCATGGCTTCCGCAACATGCGATTGGAGGAATGAAAAAACGATGAATCACTACGATAAATGGATTTTTTAATACATTTCTTCTACTTATATTCACACAATTGAACGAACTATATATATAGGTGTAATTATTAAAATAATATTTATATGTTAATAATTACTTCTTACCTTTATTGAAATACCTGAGTTTATAAATTTAAAAAAAAAAAAAATTACCAATAAATGAATCAAAACATAAATCCATTATCAACCTAAAAACTATTACTTTAAGAAAATTATAATTAAAAAATTATAGTAATTTTTTATTTTTTTAAATAATTAAATAATAATTTTATTTTAAATTATTATTATTTGATTCATTATAAAAGAATAAATATGTAATTTAGATATGTGTATTTGCATGAAAATTATTAATCTATAAATATGATTTATTACAATATTATAGATTTAAAATTATAATTTCATTTTTATAATTTAAATTATTTTTTTGTTAATAGATAAGAGTTTTTATATGATAAATTTTTAATAAATTTGGTAGAATGCATACTCAAAAGTTTATATATTGTATTTTGATAATACATGTATTATTATTTTTAACTTGTATAAATTTTAAAATTAAATAATTAATCAAAAAATTTTGAAAAAATAATAAGAAAATGAACAATAAATATTACATCTTAATAAAATATTATATATTATTTTCAAATTAAAAGAAAAAAGACATTACCAAAAATTATGAAAAATATTTATGAAATAAAATTATTATTATTAATTATATTTTAATTTCAAAATAATAAATTATTTGTAATATTACTCAAATAAATATTTAAAAAACAATATTCTTAGAAAGATTTCTCTTTGATGATGATGATGATGATGATGATGATGGTTAACGTCTACTCAGACCAATCTTTGGTCTATCGGACCTAAAGAAAAGAGTTATTTAGTTTGATTTAAGATTTTCTTCCTATGCTCAAAAAGCTTGGAGAGAAGCCTCCGGAGCTCACTATAATTTTGACATCTTAAAAGGCTAGGAAGGTCAGTATTGTAACAAAGATTATGAAAATGAGCTCTAATGTGGTTGTACTCGGGGCACTCTAAGAGGAAGTGATTTTCATCCTCGATGTTCATATTCTCACAGAGATGGCAGATCCTTTCCATCCATAGTGTTTTAGGAACTGCCCAATGACCTATTTCACTATGGAGCTCATGAGAGTTCGTTCTAATCTTGGCTATATTAATTTTATTCTTTGAGCTAGTTAAAATAGAGAGATATTTTTTATCCTCTAGGGTGGGGTTGATGACCTCCTTATAATATCTTAATTTTCTTTTAGCTGCTAGATCTTTCTCACACCACATTTTTTCTTTGAACTTAGAAGTAACAATTTTTTTAATGTTATTAATATTTTGCAATGCAACATTCTCTTTATCGATCTCCGAATGGCGCCAACCAGTACTCCGTGTCTTTATACCAACCTCAGTTTTAGGGAAACATGGATAACTGAAGCTATCTAGGAAGTTCAGCAGAACTTTAAAGTGATTTAGGCTGTCAGAAAAGATAAATGCGTCTAGCTATATTGAAGGCTCGAGCAAAATGACCCACTCTATAGCAGAATGTGATAGGCATGCTTTTGTAATTTTGTGTTGTTATATAAAACTTTTCCCAATTTGTTTATTACTTCAAGACTTCCAATGCCACAAACCCCAAACCTCAACTGGTTAAGGAAGAGAATAAAGAAGACTAAAAAGTTTTCTGCGATGAACTTTTTATCCACACCGGTACATCATCGTTTATTATTTATTTTCAAGACCAAAAGAAGCTTTCCACCCCATCTTTTCCAATGCTAGTTCAAATGCTTTAGAGCTACAATATCACCCAGAACAAAGACACTTCCTCCAATTTACTATTGTCATACATAAAATTAGCATAAGTGTCCTTCTTGGATTTGATAATCATAACTTTTGTTTTGTCAGTGTTAACAGACATACCCATGGTAGAGCAGAAATCCTTAAGAAGTTTAAGTTGCTTATCAAGATCAGATGGGCACCTTGCGAGAAGAACAATATCGTCAGCATAGAGAAGAAGGATGATGACTATCCCAGTGTAACATACACCGTTAACTTCACGTGGAAATGTAAGGAGATAAAAAAAATTTATACGAGTTACTCATGGGTAACTAACCATTCACCATTAAATATTCCTTACTCATCATTACATAGAATGTTTACCAGTTCCTAGTGTAACTTTTAGAATAAGAATAGTAAGCTCCTTAACCATTAACAACCTCCATTATAGTACATTAACATAATACTGTATGATGTAACCTTCCATTAATTTCATCACTCTTATAGTCATCACATACTTGCCAATTATGAACATCAACATCATCAACTTGACACAATAATCAATCACATCATTGAACACCAATATACCCTAGAAACCCCATAGGGTGAAAACCAGCAAACGTTTAATTTTATTATTAAACGCTCGTGAGGGTGATCAGCCCACACTCAATGGCTTATAAGGGAGACCATCCCTTATCCATCGTTTATAAATCTTACAAGGAAATATACAAATATCTAGCTTTAATCCATTCAATAAATATGATACCATTTACCCTCTAGTCTTCATATCTTCATATCTTCACATCTTGGTGGCATGGATGTACCTACAATGGACCATCGTACATTGGACCTTCCTGCAACTCGCACTCATCTGCATGAACCTTAATCATTTATCTGCCACCAGGACAAGCATAATTTTCCTTTGTACATGACAAGAATAATATTCCTTTGTACATGTCACCATCATTCCCTGCTATGATGCCTTCAACATAAAATGATGTCAAGATTCATAAAGTATTAATCAATCATTTCACATATCTGTACTATAGTAGTTTCTCCATCTACTCATGTATATTCATGACAAGCAAGTAAAGTACCTTGACATTCTCCCTTTAACAACACATACCTCATATGTGTTGGTTATAAGTCATCACAATAACTAATGTTTCCATCGCATAAGCACACATTCCTACAAGACAATGGCTACATCTCCCAAGCTTTTCTTTAAAATAAACTGATACATCAGTTAAGATATTTATGCATGTGATTTACATAAATTTAATCAAAATAGCTAACCCTTAAGCTATTACTTTTAGTGCATGGAATGCAAGCTAACATAACAAATGTTGCTCCCATGCATGCAAATGCATATCGATTTCAAAAGAGTCACCCTAAAGGAGTGCTTACAGAACGATGCACATAACCTCCTTCACAAGTCTTCCCAAAGAAAATCTCAATGCTAGTAAGCATGTAAACATATGTTTTCTTTTTGTAAAAATATGCAATTAAGAATATAAATACATGTCTTCTTTCCTAAGATTATACTAAACAATCATATTCAATGTAGTTTAATACTACAAGCTATCTTTCTACATACAAATATGTATATTATTTTTCAATAAAAGTTAATACATATGTTGCATGCTTATGCATGATCTTCCTCCAAAAGGAATTAACATCATAATCATGATAATATAAAAGTAATCACTTAGTTTGTTCATCTAAAGGAATATAATTGATTAGTTCCTTTAACCATGAATTTATTAAATAACTTAACTTTACCAACACCATGGTAATCTATTCATGGGTTTATTAAATAACTAATATTTGCAAACACCATGGTAATCTACCCATGGTTTTATGAAATAATTAATCTCTATCAACACCATGGAAAACTACCCATGGATTTATGAAACTATCCATGGATTTATTAATTCAATACTATTTACAACATGGTTAATGAATATAAATCTGGGAAAACTTCTCTTTTCTTCTTCATCGCACATGAAGATATTTCAAGGGTTACCCTCTTTAACCTATTCAAGAAATTACCTTGGATTTGTTCTCATTTCCTAAACTAAATGAGTACAAAATCCCTTTTTAAAATAAAGATCATGCATCCTATATTTTTTTGCTTATACCATATTATGTAAATATTTATATTAAAGAGATACCCTCTTTAATATATTCAAGAAAATCCCTTTTCAAATGAAGGGAATGCATCATCTATTTTATTGTTATACAAAATTATGTAAATATTGATATTAAAGAGTTACCCTCTTTGAAACTATACAAGAAAATCTCTTTTAAAATATAGAGCATGCGTATATACATACATCTTTCTAAAATGTTAACATAATGCCAATATTTATCTACTGGCAGTGATATATTTTATTTACTAAGAAAACTAGCATAAGTTCTCCATATACATAAAATTTCAAAAGTTATTTCGGTGAAAACTCCTTATCTTATCCTTGAACTCATTAAATATTTTCAAGTATTAAACTACTTAACTCTTCCCAAAATATCGTAATAGTGATTACCCACTATCTAGATAACAGTGTAAATTTTTTAAGTAGATTAATGTTATAACTTATCTTCCAAAATTAAAAGAAGATTAATCTCTCTCTTTAATGCACAAGAATCTAGTAAATGTTTCCAAAAGAACAATCTAGATTCTTATAGTTTTTCACATACGAGTGATTTTTTTTGGAAAGATAACAAACATAACTTTTCATATTTCTACCGCATAAATAAACTCTGAAATTCTTTTTAATAAAGAAATATACTTATCTTTTTAAGAAAATCTTCCATTTGAACAACGTAACCTGGGTTTTGTTTCACGTTCTCCTTTCACATATTTCCACGATGCCATCATCTTCATGACAGCGTTTCCATGATGCTATCGTCTCCATGATTTTTATTGTTGCAGCAGACTCCACGGTGGCCTTATAATCAATAACTGCAATATTCAAGCTCAATTCCTGTGGCCACTAAAGACCCGAAGCTCATTGACATGCCTATTGAACCTGTAAGCATCATTATAGAGAGATGAGACTCATAGAAAATGGCAGCAATGAAGCCATCAAATAAATTCCTTGCATTTCCTCGCAGTGCCAAGAGCGATAACAAGGCCATCAACACAAAATAAACCAGTATTTCTTGACTCGAATGCAACCACATAGCAGAGTTCAAGGACGGTTCTCATTCCATTATGGTGCTGACGAGAAGGTTATTGGGTCGATATAAAATAGCAGGTCATCCATCAAAACACCACACATATCAGTTTTCAAACGATTCAAGAATTCGTTCAACCGTTTCTTGATAATAATAGTTAAAAATAAAATAACGTAATATTTATTTGTTTGAGTACGTGTGTTACATACTCCCCCCCTTGAAGAGAACACCGTCCTCGGTGTGCTTCTCTCACTGAAACTTAAACTTATACTGATGATATAATAATATAATCAACCCAAAGGGGCTCCTTCCCCTTGGCAATGAGACACTTTCGTTTCCTTAAATGCCATTGATTGAGACAATAATGTTTTTATCCATAGTCATAAGCATTTATAGCGCAAAGAATATTTCATTTTCATTTCTAACTGCTTATTCCTTATTCAATTCATAAAAATATAGAAAAATCTCTATACGAACTTACCAATTATTATTGAAAGAAATGATGGCTTTTACACAAGCTCTCATAGAATGGTTGAACACCCATCAACACTTCCTGGAAAGAGCCTATAATGTATGACTAACCATTCAATCACGTTAGTCACATAGTTTCAATGAAATGAAAACACTTGCAACTATCAAACATTCTTGCAATATAAAGAGATGTTTTAATCAAAGTACTTCCATAAGTACCCAGAGAGAACCAACCCTCTCATCAATGCATCACGTGCACATTGTCTTAGCTCCTGCTTAAGACATCCACACAGTACTTCAAAAAGTACTTAGAGGGCACCTAGCTCTCTAATCGTACCAATGGTCAATCAATGCACCATAGGCATATCCTAGCATCTGCTAAGACATTCAAACAAATTAGTAATAATATAAATGAACTTATACATTTAGTAATTCATTTTCTGAGCGTTAAGCTCCTTTTCTCTTAATATCTACATAGGATATTTACACAATCTTATAAAACTTCATTTTAATAAAACACATAACTTTTTACTTAAGTTGTTCCACTATGAGAACCACAATGGTAAACAAAATGCTCCTCCTAATCCATAGGACCGAGTCATTTTTTTCACATCCAGAGAGTCAATCTTTTCTGCTGCAGGCTACTGCCCTCCACTACCAACAATCAGACCACAAAGGCTAATGGTTAACAAGGATTCTCTCGTTGCACTCCTGACACAATCCAACATCCTGATATTTTGGCTTTACAAGGGTTGTTGTAAGCTATTTCAACTGGGTCCCAACCTGTTTTCCAGAAATATCTCTACTGATCAGATCGCCATCCGGGATCCAACTTTATCCTCAGAGGAGTAGGTAACTGTCTTTCCAACTGTCCCCAACCACCTCCTATTCTTGGAAAAATTTTTACCATCAGCTTAAAAATATTTTATTTTCATTAATTAATCTCAGCAAATTAAATAATTTTCTTTATCAACAGTGATGATTTAAGTTTTTCTTGCCAGATAAAAGAAAATTAAACAAATTGTCCTTAACTAGTTAATACTAGTTAACTTTAATGAAGCTGTCACAACTTTCCCCCTCGAAGTAACATACATGTGTTGTACATTAAACATGATACTTTAACGTTTACTGTTGCAATTCACATTGCAATGTTTGCGATGCTTTATTTTCACAGATTTTCTATTTCCATTAAGCTACCCATGCTTACAATAAGAAACAATGTTAATCGTAAATATGAATTTCTCAAGAACATATTATCTTGCACAATCATTTTAAGTTCCTGCATAAAATGTTGTTATGCATACAATGTCGTCATGCATAAAAGTATATACAATATTCATTAATGCGTATGTGTCAATAACGGTTAGGGTATGAGTGCAAACATTTCCAATTCCCATAATGTTCCATTCCCACAGACTGACACTCGAAGTAATATCATAATCACTTGTTCACAACTTTCAAATAGCTTTTGTCAAAATCGATTCGTGCATATAACTTTCATTAGTTATTCATTGATAACTAATCAATTCTATTAATAATTTTAATGCATCCATGATGTCTCATGCAAACACTAGTTAGTCAACTAGTCATTTAGTTAAGTTTCACAACTTGACCCATTAATAGGTTTTATTCGATTTAATTTTAACACTATATCATCTTATATAAGAACTTTCCTCATCTTTTGCATTAATGCATTAGTTTCACACACCATCACTAAACACATTCATCTTTTTAAAATAGTGCTTGGTAACTTAGAAATTTTATTGCATGCAAAACAACTACTTCTTTTCCAACTCAAATGAAAGGTATCTATTTTTCTTTCATGTTTTTTATACTTTCTTTCTGAAAGAAATAAGGCATAATACACATATTAATCTCATATGCATATTCTTATCCGGAAAAAGTATATTATAATAGCATGTACTTTTTAAGAACTCTCTTAAATGGAAGCTAATCTCATGCAATGCCATGTATGTAACAATTCATTTTTAAAGGAATCAACATGCATATGCATAGAATTCTTAAAATAAAATAAAATAAAATACTTATCTTTATTTCATTTGAAGAACTTCTCTCCCTACTGCAATACTCATCCCCATCAGGAAATTCACATTGCTCCTCTACAACAATGTTTTCTTTTAGCAGCATTGACAACATTTTTTTAGCATGATTAGATAAAGCCTTAATCAATAAATAATCAATCCTTAATCAATAAATAATCAATCTTTGAGTGATCCTTTAACACCTATTCATGTGCATATATGAGATGTGAATACAATGTCACAACATGCTTTCTTCTAGCATCTCTACATTAGTGTGAGTAAGTAATTATCGATTCATGTCAAATAAATCCCACATTATTATGACAATTTTCACACACGCACACATTCGTACAAGACAAATCACTATATCTGTTTAGAAATTACTTTAATGGAAAGTGACACAATGTACATTCGCTTTACTTAAACTTTAACAAAAGAACCACCACTTCAGATTTTTCCTTTGGAACATGCAAATATAATAAAGCTAACACATTAGCTGTCGTTCCTATGCATACAATGCATAAATATTCTAGTCTTAATTTCCCAACAGATTACTTAACATAATCGAGTAGGCAAACTCATGATTCCTCTTTGAGGACACATAACATAATAGGCATGCAAAACATGGTTTTATTTTCCATAAAACTAATGGAATAAAACATAAGAATACATACCTTATTCTCAAAATATTATACCCACATTAGTCATGTATATATTTCAAGGAAATCAGAACATTACTTTAGTTTTTGTACATGTAATTCATCTTCTTTGCCAAAGAATCTTTTCTAAAGTATGATAACAAAACATGTTATCATTTCCACATATAGATTTATGTTCTTTCCGATGAAATCTAATACAGCTATTGGATGCCTATGCATGAACTTACTCCAAATGAAACTAACATAATAGTTATGATAGCATAAAGTACTCACATACTCAATAGGTCTTCTATCCATGCAAAGAACCTCGTTCCTCTATGATTCTACATGCAAGTTGCTCATGCTTTGCTTCCAATAATTTACCATAGATAGCCTCTTTTATGCATAAAAACTATGCAACACTAACAAGGTTAACTTAACCTTTAACATACCTAAATCAAGAAGTTTACATAATCCATCTAACAATGTAGTATATTCAAGAGGTTATTCTCTTTAGCCTATATTTATTTTCAAGAAAAGAACTTGGATTCCTTATCATTTAACACACCGGTACGACATCCTTTTTAAAAGAAAACAGCTTCCCATCTTTTCTTAACTAAGATATATATAAAGACAAGCAAGTTTACTTATTTATGTTTTACTACTGCTCACACATTTCAAGATACATACTAGTAATCTTTGCAAGAACTCACATGGGTTCTTCTCAGCAAAACTAGCATAGTAGTTTCGTCTTTTACCATGGTGTATCTCTAGGAATAATATATTTCTAAAACATTAACATAATATAAATCTTTTCAAGAACTTACATTGTATGTTTGTCTTTACGTACATGGATATGATATATCCTCTTTAAAGAAACTCTAACCTCGTTGCTATTTACTTTGTACGCATTTTATTTTCCATAAATGCAATAACTATTGTTTCAGGAAAATAAATATAATAATACTTATCTCTTGAAACTCTTTATTCAACCTGGATTAGAGATGTGATGCCTTCCTTCACATACACGCTTTTCATCTTGGATCTCTCAATTTCTTTTTGCTAAATCCCAAAGGCGCTAGTTTTGGAACCTTTAGCTCTGATACCACTTGTAACATACACCATTAACTTCACATGGAAATGTAAGGAGATAAAAAAAAAATTATACGAGTTACTCATGGGTAACTAACCATTCACCATTAAATATTCCTTACTCATCATTACATAGAATGTTTACCAGTTCCTAGTGTAACTTTTAGAATAAGAATAGTAATCTCCTTAACCATCAACAACCTCCATTATAGTACATTAACATAATACTGTATGATGTAACCTTCCATTCATTTCATCACTCTTATAGTCATCACATACTTGCCAATTATGAACATCATAACAAGAAAGGAATCAACATCATCAACTTGACACAATAATCAATCACATCATTGAACACCAATATACCCTGGAAACCCCATAGGGTGAAAACCAACAAACGTTTAATTTTATTATTAAACGCTCGTGAGGGTGATCAACCCACACTCAATGGCTTATAAAGGAGACCATCCCTTATCCATCGTATATAAATCTTACAAGGAAATATACAAATATCTAGCTTTAAGCCATTCAATAAATATGATACCATTTACCCTCTGGTCTTCATATCTTCATATCTTCACATCTTGGTGGCATGGATGTACCTACAATGGACCATCGTACATTGGACCTTCCTGCAACTCGCACTCATCTGCATGAACATTAATCATTTACCTGCCACCAGGACAAGCATAATTTTCCTTCGTACATGACAAGCATAATATCTCTTTGTACATGTCACCATCATTCCCTATTATGATTCCTTCAACATAAAATGATGTCAAGATTCGTAAAGTATTAATCAGTCATTTCACATATCTGTACTATAGTAGTTTCTCCATCTACTCATGTATATTCATGACAAGCAAGTAAATCACCTTGACATTCTCCCTTTAACAACACATACCTCATATGTGCTAGTTATAAGTCATCACAATAACTAATGTTTCCGTCGCATAAGCACACATTCCTGCAAGACAATGGCTACATCTCCCAAGATTTTCTTTAAAATAAACTGATACATCAGTTAAGATATTTATGCATGTGATTTACATAAATTTAATCAAAATAGCTAACCCTTAAGCTATTACTTTTAGTGCATGGAATGCAAGCTAACATAACAAATGTTGCTCCCATGCATGCAAATGCATATCAATTTCAAAAGAGTTTCCCTAAAGGAGTGCTTACACAACGATGCACATAACCTCCTTCACGAGTCTTCCCAAAGAAAATCTCAATGCTAGTGAGCATATAAACATATGTTTTCTTTTTGTAAAAATATGCAATTAAGAATATAAATACATGTCTTCTTTCAGAAGATTATACTAAACAATCATGTTCAATGTAGTTTAATACTACAAGCTATCGTTCTACATACAAATATGTATATTATTTTTCAATAAAAGTTAATACATATGTTGCATGCTTATGCATGATCTTCCTCCAAAAGGAATTAACATCATAATCATGATAATATAAAAGTAATCACTTAGTTTGTTCATCTAAAGGAATATAATTGATTAGTTCCTTTAACCATGAATTTATTAAATAACTTAACTTTACCAACACCATGGTAATCTATTCATGGGTTTATTAAATAACTAATATTTGCAAACACCATGGTAATCTACCCATGGTTTTATGAAATAATTAATCTCTATCAACACCATGGAAAAATAACCATGGATTTATGAAATAATCTATCAACACCATAGAAAACTACCCATGGATTTATGAAACTATCCATGGATTTATTAATTCATTACTATTTACAACATGGTTAAGGAATATAAATCTGAGAAAACTTCTCTTTTCGTCTTCATCGCACATGAAGATATTTCAAGTGTTACCCTCTTTAACCTATTCAAGAAATTACCTTGGATTTGTTCTCATTTCCTAAACTAAATGAGTACAAAATCCCTTTTTAAAATAAAGATCATGCATCCTATATTTTTTTTCTTATACCATATTATGTAAATATTTATATTAAAGAGCTACCCTCTTTAATATATTCAAGAAAATCTCTTTTCAAATGAAGGGCATGCATCATCTATTTTCTTGTTACACAAAATTATGTAAATATTGATATTAAAGAGTTACCCTCTTTGAAACTATTCAAGAAAATCTCTTTTAAAATATAGAGCATGCATATATACATACGTCTTTCTAAAATGTTAACATAATGCCAATCTTTATCTACTGGCAGTGATATATTTTATTTACTAAGAAAACTAGCATAAGTTCTCCATATACATAAAATTTCAAGAGTTATTTCGGTGAAAACTCCTTATCTTATCCTTGAACTCATTAAATATTTTCAAGTATTAAACTACTTAACTCTTCCCAAAATATCGTAATAGTGATTACCCACTATCTAGATAATAGTGTAAAATTTTTAAGTAGATTAATGTTATAACTTATCTTCCAAAATTAAAAGAAGATTAATCTCTCTCTTTAATGCACAAGAATCTAGTAAATGTTTCCAAAAGAACAATCTAGATTCTTATAGCTTTTCACATACGAGTGATTTTTTTTGGAAAGATAACAAACATAACTTTTCATATTTCCTCTGCATAAATAAACTCTAAAATTATTTTTAATAAAGAAATATACTTATCTTTTTAAGCAAATCTTCCATTTGAACAACGCAACCTGGGTTCTATTTCACGTTTTCCTTTCACATATTTCCACGATGCCATCATCTTCATGACAACGTTTCCATGATGTTATCGTCTCCATGATTGTTATTGTTGCAGCAGACTCCGCGGTGGCCTTATAATCAATAACTGCAACATTCAAGCTCAATTCCCGTGGCCACTAAAGACCCGAAGCTCATTGAGATGCCTATTGAACCTGCGAGCATCGTTATAGAGAGACGAGACTCATAGAAAATGGCAGCAGTGAAGCCATCAAATAATTTCCTTGCATTTCCTCGCAGTGCCAAGAGCGATACCAAGGCCATCAACACAAAATAAACCAGTATTTCTTGACTCGAATGCAACCACGTAGCAGAGTTCAAGGACGGTTCTCATTCCATTATGGTGCTGACGAGAAGGTTATTTGGTCGATATAAAACAACAGGTCATCCATCAAAACGCCACACGTCTCAGTTTTCAAACGATTCAAGAATTCGTTCAACCGTTTCTTGATAATAATAGTTAAAAATAAAATAACGTAATATTTATTTGTTTGAGTACGTGTGTTACACCCAGCTAAGATCGTGCCAGCACATCCTGCTTCCTCTAAACAACCTTCTAGCTTGTCATATACTTTTCATATATTTTGATATACTTCTACCTTTATTCAAAATTGATTATTTTAAAGCTATAGACATTTTCAAATTAAATATATAATTGAAATTTTAAATATATAAAATTTTAAATTAATTCTTTTTAGTTCAAATAATTTTAAATTGACATATTACTTTAATCAAATAAACTAAATATACACATTTCATGCATACCAATAAATAGTGACATGTCATCTCATAATTCTTATTAATAAAATAAATAAATTTATCTGTTTCTTATACAAAATAATAAATTATATATAAATATTAAATTTACATATATAATTTCATCAATCACAAATAAAATATTAAGAATAATTTATAAATTATTTCTAATAATTTAAATTTATAAATTCATTCGCTTTAGCCACATCACTAATATAAAATTTTAAGAAAAAATAAATAAAAAATTTATCTATTTTTTTTACAAAATAATAAATTATATATAAATAATAAATTTACAAATATAATTTCATCAACCATAAATAAAATATTTACCATTATTTAAATTTATAAACTCATTCGCTTGAGCCACATTACTAATATAAAATTTAAAAAAAAGCCATGCATAACTTAAACCTAGATTGTATATTAATCCCAAAGTTGTAAGCCTATAATCGGGTTACATTGTATTTTATTCCCAAAGTTGTAAGCCTATGATTTGAGTTATTCGTTTTTCTTTCAAGGTTACTCAATGATTCTTTCTACAAAATTAAATATTTTTTTATTATAAAATAATTTATTTTTTTATATTGATGATTGAAATTATTTTACGTTTCATCTATTTATTTCAACCATTTTATATAGAATTTTAAAAATTAATTTTATTTATATATATATATATATATATATATATATCACTTTTCATTTCATTTATTTATTTTAATCATTTTTTTAAAATTGTAAAAATTAATTACTTATTTCTATTTTTTCTAAATTAATTTATCTGTTTATGATTAAGTTTTTCTTTTTTCATTTCATATATTTTTTTTAACCACTTTATATAAAAATTTTAATAAAAAGAAATCACCCATAACTAGTCAACCTTGTCACATTCTACTTTCTTCCGAAACTTGTAGGCATATTCATTAATTTCTTCCTTATCAACCTTGTCACATTGGACTTTCCTCACAAGATTGTAGGCATATGCTTTGAGTGCTTCCTTTTCCCATAAGGAAAAATAATTACTTCTTCTTTTTTCTAAAAAAATACCACCTTATATAATGTTTTCGTTTGTTTTTTCATTCCTTTGATTACATCATAATCTTCTTCGCCTTCTCGATCTAAGTATATCATTACAATAGAATGTTTGATGTGGATAACCGTAGAATAAAATATAATAAGCATTGTTTCCTCTTCGAACAATAGTTGGTGTGTGGTGATAGAGTGAGAAGAGGAGGAAAAGATGAAAATAGTGAATATGATAGCGTAAGAAGATTGTATTGATCATCTTAAAAAATGTTAGGTTATATTATTATTATTATTATTTAATTTCAAGATTATTTGTTAAATTGATGTATAAGACTTTTTGTTATTATATTGTATTTTTTTATAATAAAATTTTTTGTATTTTCTTTTTGACAATAAAGATTTCATTGAATGAATACGAACTATATATTATAATAATATACTTTAATTTAATATATAATTTAAAAATTATTATAATAATTCAAATACAAGTATCATAAAAATTTGGATACAATTTGTATTCATTAAATCTTTTTTATTATTACGCCGTAAGGCGTATTTATTTGAAAACAACTTACCTGTTGTCTACTTGTCCTTCGTTTGCATCGTTAGATGTTTTGTTAGACGATTAAAATATCCTCAAACGTTGATTTGAATTCGGTATTTAAATTCAGTTTTGATTGACGAGGTGGCAATAAATCCTTGAATTCGATATTTCTTGGCAAGGTGGCAACAGATCCGGCCTTGGTTCCTAAGGCATGGATCTAACTGCCCTCATTGACCAAAGTTAGTTAACGGTACTCATTAACCTTCCTCGCCCTCCCCACTAGCATTAGCCACGCACATCAGCATATCTTGATTCTTGTTTCTGCTAATTGAATCTGGACGATTCATCGGCGCGACAGTGAGGCAGAGTTGATGCAAGGTATCCTCTTATCCTCTTTCTTCCATTTTCATTTCAGATGTTAAGTTTCTTTTTATTTCAAAATTTTCCCCCTTTTTGAGGGAAATAGATAGGGTTTTACCTTTAGTAGCTTGCACAGATAAAGAAAATCGTACCAGGACAGCTATTATAAGGGCGATCGCGATCGTGAAGGACAACAACTCTTTGCTTGTGAAAACGAACAGCAACAACAGCGTCAAGTTCCAGTTCAGAGTAGACAACGATCTTTATACTTTGCATTCGTTCAGGTTTTTAGGTATGGCTTCTCCTTTCCGTTCTTATTTAAGTTTGTATCTATGTCTGGAGCCGTCAATTCTTTTTGAAGTCTTGACAGAGGGTTAAAGAAAGCATAAAAATACATTAAAAGGGAGAATACAGACTTTAAGGGAACTGCTTTGTGCCTCCGAGCTTGATTCTTCATAAGATTTTATGGTTCTTTTCTGTGCAAGATTTTATATTTAGCAACAATCTCTCAATAATGAAAAATTTCTGCAATAATTTTATATTAAGCTGCAGTATCTTAAAAATGCAATAATTTTGTTCATAAAGGTGCTTGATATAGTCATGTGACTTTTCATAAAGGTATAGACAGCTATGAAAATATTGGGGCTTTCCTTCCCGGCTGTTTTTATGTTAGAGATCAGTTCCATTAACTCATGGTTTGTTTTTGGCAGGCGAACCATATAAGTTTGTTCTTCCTCCTACTTGAAAAAAAGTCTGAGTTGCTAACATACTTTAACATAACTATAGTGACCCGAAGTGCGTTGAGCCTTGGGTGGAGGAAAAGTTTAAAGATTAACTGGGTGGGTAATCGCAGCTGGTTCGATCTGCCAGCAAGATGACCCCAGAGAAGTTGAAACGAAATTTCATGACAGATATTCAGATAATTTTACAGCAAACAATGGGTACTTGGAAAGATAGAGAAATGCTTTTTGAAGTCAAGTGTAGGAAAGCAAGTGCAAATGATAGCCTATTATCTTTTAATTCTTATATTCATTTTGTATGGTTAGTCTTTTTGGTGTTAACATTACACAAAGGCAAGGTGGATTTTGATCTGTAAGATATACAAAGCAATAGAGAAGAGGAAAACCAATTTTAATAGAGCACAGAAAAGTGGTTTACTGGTGAGAGTATCAGATGAAGAAGAAAACCTTTCGGAGATTTCATCATTTCTTTACTTTTCAGTGGTAATGAAACTACAACCAAGATGATGTTATTTGCCGTACATTTTTTTACAGGTTGTCCTAAAGCTACATTTTCTTACAGGTTGTCCTAAAGCTTTGGAGCAGTTGAGTATAAATTTCAGCCTGAATTATGGCTATTCTGATTACACGATCGATAAATTTATAGGATAAATCACATGCTAATAATATTCTTTTGACTTGTGTGGCGATGGATTGATACAGGTTGAGTATGATTCATTGAGAAGAAAATGAACAAAGCAGAAAATACTGACGTGAGATGATTACAAGTAATATTGGCATGTGCAAAAATTCTCAACGGCACTGGTTAAATGCGACCATAATATTAATTTATAAATAGAAATGTATGGATAATCGAGTCCTGTTATTCCACATGTTCATTTATGTGATTATGAGGGCTTTTATTGTTTTAATTTGATTTTCTTCTTCGTTTATGTTTATATATATATATATTTATTATGGAGATGGTTTTGATTCTGAATATGATTTCGATTGCGATAACTCTGAAGAATCTCATACCTGCACACAGTCGTCACCTTTCACGTCTGTACGTTGTAAGCGAAATTACCGACAACATTAACAGTAAACACCCATCTCCCAATTTTTGTTTTTCATGGGTTCCTACGAAGTGATAAGAGTGACACGCTGACCTCTTCTAAATGGAATCACAGTGTTCACAATTTTACGTCACCTGTTAAATGCCAACGTTTCAATAATGTATTCTGTAATGATCCAATTTAAAATCCCTTGGTATAAACAATATTGATTACAGTATCAATTACCGAGTGGTTTCATTGACGAGGGAACGTCTAAAAGCTGGGACTATGCGTTCATGACACTATAGCCCATGAAATGCTTTGAAGGAATGACTTTAATGCATACGTCAAAGAATATGTATTTTTTTTTCATATTGTAAATAATCTAATAATGTCATGGTTAATATTGTAAATAATCTAATAATGTCATTGTTAATTTTGACGACGTTATACGTTTTTTATTTGATATTACAATTAATAATTATAATTTTATTTTATTTTTAAAATTACAATTAAGTTAGAAATTAAATTGGTTTATGAGATTTTCTATGGGTAAGATATGAAATCTTTTTTAAGGCATTTTGATTGTTAAAGTTTATGATTCTGAGGTGAATTTATGTGGTGAAGTATTTTTGGTCTCAGATTTAAATGTGAATTCTAACCTTGAATGAATTTATAATTCTTGAACATGTGGGAATATATTAGGGATCTTGACTAAATATTTATAGTTCTTAAACATCTTGAGAATATTTTAGGGATCTTGAGTGAATTTATAATTATGGAATATCTCGGAAATATTTTAGGGGGTTTTGAGTGAATTTAAAATTTCTAAAGATGTAGAAATATTTTAGGGGTTTTGAGTGAATTTATAATTCTTAAATCTATGGAGAATATTTTAGGATAACTTTTTAAGAAAATCAAACTTTAAATTTTTCTGGGTGAAATTTTTTGAAGAATCAAACTTGATGTGGTTTTCATAGAAATGAAATGAATGTTGAGTATATTTAAGTTACAATGTCAAAAAAATTCACTTGGTTAATTGTCTCAACACATAACCAAGTGCATAATCTCTTTTTATTTATTTAATTTCTTTTTTACTTAATACTTTTATTTTATTTGTTAAAATCTTGGGTCATAAGTTCTTTTCATTTATTTTATTTCTTTTTTCTTTTTACTTTTTTACTTTTTTTTTATTTGTTAAAATTATGCATCTATGTAGTAAGGGGAAGATTGGAAGACAAAAAAATTCACCCTAGAAAGTCTTTATTATTTCATTAATTTATTAAAGGCAAAAAAGAGAAGAAAGAGAGATGGAACATAAACTAGAATTAGCTAAAATGTTTGATAACAATTTTTTATTGCGAGAAAATATAATTTTAGGGCTCAAGGAATTGCACAAAATGAAAGATAGGTTACAATAAATATAAAACCACACTAATTGACCTATATCATGAGTGCAATAAAATAGCCTTGAATCTTATAATTCATAGTAAAGAGGAGATAGATGATTACACATTTGAAATAGTAAAAGAAGAATGAAAATATAAGTGGTAAATTGAAAGCAACATATTTCATAGAAGCAAGAAGGAATTGCAAAAAAAATATAATTTTAGGGCTCAAGGAATTGCAAAAAATGAAAGATAGGTTACAATAAATGTAAAACCACACTAATTGACCTATATCATGAGTGCAATAAAATAGCCTTGAATCTTATAATCCATAGTAAAGAGGAGATTGATGATGACACATTTGAACTAGTAAAAGAAAAATGAAAATATAAGTGGTAAATTGAAACCAACATATTTCATAGAAGCAAGAAGGTTGGGAAAGACACTTGAGAACAAAAATAGATTGGTTTGTGTTAGAGTAAGATATATTGACCATAAATTTGACATAATCGATAACTAGAAATTGCACCATATGTTGCAAAGGAAACGTTGTAAAGCAATAACATAGGAAAGAGTAGTATAGAGGAAATTCTCTCACATGAATCATGCGAGATAGCGAGTGAACAACAAGATTGGGCTATTCAGTTACATAAATTGGTTCATTTTTAGATAAGATTAGTGCTTTGGTCCTAAGATGAAATATCATCATTCAAGAAGTTTAGAAAATGAGGTGTTTGATTCTTCTCTAAGAACCATAAGTATCAAAGTACCAAAACACATATTTTCAATGGGAAAAAAGAGATTACATCAAAACCAGAAAGAATAACAACACATCTATGGTATAACTTAGCTATTTAATGATATAGCTTACAAAACCTCCTGATATACACATAAATAATTTCATAATTTTTCCTCGTAATCATAAATTTTTCATTTTTCAAAACTTTCAACAAAAAAAAATAATTACATCATTTAAATAATCCAACATAAACCTGAATGTGTAATTATAATCTTTACCTCATTTCATTGAAAATAAATGAACATTAATTTACATCATAGCATTAAAAAAACAAGAACATCCTCAATGGCTACTCAAAAGAAATGAACATTAATTTGTGTGACAACAATAAAAATACATTAACATTAATGGGTTACTATGAGAATATATAAACACCTTAAAGCACTCAATAACCCTTTCAATTTAAAAAATATATTATCATATTTATCAAAAAAATACATGAACATTAATGGGTTACTATGAGAATATATAAACACCTTAAAGCACTCAATAACCCTTTCAATTTTAAAAATATATTATCACATTTATCAAAGGAATATGTGTTACAAGATTGGGCTATTCAGTTACATAATTTGGTTATAACTACATATGTTAATATCATTTTTAGATAAGTATCGGTTCTTTTTGCACAATGTTTATTTTGTTTATGTATTCCTAGGCACTATGGTAAAGGTGACGCATAGGGTGAGGTACTTGGTTGAAGTACTATCTACTCCAACAATGGTCCTAAGATGAAATATCATCATTCAAGAAGTTTAGAAAATGAGGTGTTTGATTAGTATAACCCTTTATTCTCTAAGAACCATAAGAAGTTTAAAAAATGAGGAATGGTCGTAAGATGAAATATCATCATTCAAGAAGTTTAGAAAATGAGGTGTTTGATTAGTATAACAATTTATTCTCTAAGAACCATAAGAAGTTTAGAAAATGAGGTGTTTGATTAGTATAACGATTTCTTCTCTAACAACCATAAAATATCGAAATACCAAAAAACATATTTTCAATGGGTAAAAAGAGATTAGATCAAAACCACTAAGAATAAAAAACTTATCACCCAATATATACTTGAAAAATATAAAAACTTAAAAAAAAATATATCACAAATACATATAAATATTTAAAACCATAATAATATCAAAAATACAATTAGTTTTCATATTTTCATTTAATTAATATATATATTTCAACAATACAAAAACATAATAATATCATACTTAACTATAATTATGAATTATTTGTAAGCCTAATCATTTATTATACATTGGTTTTTTAAGAACTATTATCAACTAGTATGTATTTCAAACATATAAATATAACATGCTCATATTGCTTTAAAAATATATCATAAATAATTAAAATTATACAAATGACCATGACAATATCACAAATAGTCTTTTGGAGACACCATCAATTAGAATATATTTAAAAACCAAGTTTTTTATAATTGTCCTTATTATATATTTTAACAATACAAGTAACTATAATCATGAATTTTTAAAAATATCATAGCATTCTAAAAATATATCACAAATAAATATTAAGTATCCAAATGATAGACATAATATCAATAATAATTGTAAGCTTTATTATTAAATATGAAACACTTGCTCAAATTTCATTCTCGTTCAATGGCTTGCAATGATAATAAAATGTATAGTCCTTTGAATTGTGAATGTGTAAGAAGTATCCAACCATAAATATGGTTGGATACTCACTCAAAGGACTATTGGATTTGAGCACACTGAAGTTGTACAGATTAAGCTCGAACTTTGAAAAGGAAAAAAAATCTTTAGAACCACTTCAACAATGGAAGAAGAGTAGGTTGACATAATTGAATTTTGATGTTGATAAAAATATATTTTTTTTTCCTAAACTAATATTTGACCGAGATATATTGTAGAAATCTTGAATCCCGAGTAAAGTTGGCATATACAAATAAGGTGTGGAATCGTGGATAAATTCCAACCATTCAAGTAGAAAATACTTCAAACACAAGTGTTTCAGAGTGAAAATACATATTGATCTTTAACCAAAAGACCAAATCAAGGTCTTCTGGTCAATAATTGGTAAGGATAGAGATATTTTCTATCTCTACAATGCATTCTTTGGCAACTACACTAAATAACCAAAAAGAGATAACTTGATACCATGGATACTCCTATCATGTCAATGATGCAATTCCTAAGAACCCCTCTTTAACTAAGATACAAATATCTACTTACACCTTTTGGAAACATTTTCCCCCACTTTCAATGAGATTAACAATTTAATGCTACTCTTTCCTACACTATTGTCTTACGACGTTTCCTTTGCAACATCTGGTGCAATTGCTAGTTATACAATTTACAGCGACGAAGAATAAAATTCAGAAAGAATTACCTTTCACAATAATAAAATGATTCAATTTTAATTACCAAGAGAGAAACTGTACTTGATAATTATTACCAGGATCGCTTTTCAACTTGAGTTTTGGTTCCATTTTTCACCAAAGGCCTTTTGTTATTTCAATCTCACGTGGATGAGTCCGTTGACTTCTAATTAATAGTGGAGATTTGATATTCTGTTAATATGGTTCGTGTCAGACCAATATCACAGCTAGGCCTTCTCCTATTTTGATATTTTTTAATTTATTAGCCCGTCGAAAATTGAAGTGGTGGAGCCGCCATGCGTTAGGATTGGCAAGACCGTTGTACGGTTGAATTGGAAGAGAGCATGCCGCTTCATGAACTGTTGCAGTGCATGAGACGCTTCATTAACTGTTGCAGCAGTGCAGCGCAGTGGAGGAAGGTCGCTCTCACTTGAGAGGAAATTCAATAGATTTGTTGAGCTGGTGTGTAAATGTAAATGCGAAGCAGGTTGAGCAGCCATCTCGGAAATTCAAGATAGTGCCGAAAATTCGAGATAGTGCGAAGGTGTTTGTTCTACGCTATTGGTTCAAGCAATGTTGCAGATTTACGAGGTTGTAATTGAAGATGGGGTCGAATCAGTCATTAAAGCGAGTACTGAAGGGTGCACAAATAAACCAAGTAAAATGGTGATGCTGATCCATAAACAACATTCCTCATGCAGGTAATTCCTGTGAGCAAGGAGAAATAATGTGTTTGATGACATCGTTTTTTCTGCACTTCCAACGTATGTGAAATGAAATTTGTGCGCCTTAGTACAATTCTACAAGTCTACCTTTCGGAAACCATAAATATCGCAGAAAGCTCGAGTAAAATCCTCGAGTTTAAATAGTTCCGCTCGAGGATTGGAAAATTTCATGATACACAATCTCTTAAAATTGCTTCTCTAGTTTGGCCCGTGGAAAATTTCATATTGTGACTGAGACACTAAATGATGACTTCTGCCCTGTCCAAAAAAATAGAAGTTTCAACACGTTCCATTGTGAAATCTGAGCGACAGCTCGTTTGTTAAATCGTTGATCTATAGTGTGGAAGTTGCGAACTACGGACGTTCTGGCCCTAGTTTGATTGATTAAGGGTGTTTTTTTTCTTTAATTTTCAATAAATGATAAATGACATTGAACAATCAATATCAGAACTTTCAATTCATTTCACTACTCTGATCATAACTTTGTAAGTTTAATATTTTAATTTAAATATGAAAATTAAACTAATTTGGCAAAAATACATTTTTATGATATATAATATATCACTTGGATTGGGGTGGGGTAGTGAATTGATCTAAGTGATTTCAAATAAAAAACTTCATATCAAAATCAAGGAGTGTTTTATAAGAGTACTCATGTCTGAAAAGAGTACTCCATAACCTTCTAACCAAAATTAATATTACTAATAATAATTTAAATATTAATATTAAAATTATAATTACTAATAATAATTTAAATATTAATATTAAATTTTTTTTCATAGTAAAAAAAAAACCTATTATATTAACATAAAAGGTACATAAATCTTGTTTCAACAATCCTCACATGTGTTTTTTCCATAAGAATCTAATCTCATACACATGCTAGGTGTCGAAACCATGAGTCCAAGTGTCACAATTCAATTTTAGTTAGTCGAGTTTAGTAGAGTTACACTACAGTTATTTATTACTCATGTTTCCAATGTAATCCTATATAACTAATTCGTAATATTAAGAAGACAAATCGTCTGCTCCACTTATTTTCGGTTTTCAATTCTTGTCATGGTATCAGAGCTAGTTTGCATAAGACTCTGGAGAGAGCAGCACAGACAAGAGGCGAGCTTGCATAAGACTTATTGAGAGAGAAACAGAAGTTTGAGGAAAGTTCAAAACGCCTCCTACGAATAAAAAGGCAGGCAAAGCTAGTGAAGGCGTCGACAAAACGAATTGTAGAAAGGAAATTCCAGAAGTAGAAAGGTTGTTAGAGAAGAAAGCCGAGTTAAAAAAAAAATTGTTGCGCTAACGCACTGTTTTATTGGATTCTCAACGTTATTAACGCAACCAAGGGATATGTCCAGTGCGTTATTAATGCAACCCAGGTGTTGATAAAGTGCGTTAAGTGTTATTAACGCAGATTAGAATATTAAAGAAACGCATTAGTCTGAGGTGGCTTACGCAGATTTCAAACCCACGCGACTCCTGCATGGAGCACTTACGCTAAGGTAATTTTTTGGGTTAAAAGGGTAAAATGATTTGAGATTCAACGTCTTTAAAGACAACAACAACGCCTTAAGGGCAGTGTGAAAGCCTTCTGAAAGTGAATGTGTAAAAGGATATTTTTTTAGAAAAGGAAATTATTTTTAGAAGCAAGGTATTTGATTAGCATATGCAGATTGCTTTCTTTGTCGAAGCCAAGCAACGAGGTGAAGGGAAAATCCAAGAGGCTAAAGAAAAAACAAAAGATGGTTGAGATCCTTTTAGATCTAGAAATAAAGAGGAAAAAAGACGCCTATGCATTAAAATGGATAAAAGAATCTGTGGATAAAAGCATTCTACCCTTGATTTCAAATGCAAAGATAATCAAGGAGGCATGGGATACCCTTAAGAGTTGTTTTTGTGTAAGGAGAGCATTGAAGTTGAGGATGAAGGTTGACCTACAACACCCGATCTATAGTGAAATGGAAATTTTGTTGAATCCCACTATGCTCAACCACAAGTGGATGATGTTTATGTTGAAATTGCAGAAGCAACAGAAAAGGAGCACGAAGATGCTTGTGGACCCCACTTGGCACATTCACAGGTGGACTAATATTTTATGATACCAACAACGTGGATTGTTGACGAAGATTTGGTGTTTCCAGCAACAGAGCTTGCTGATGAGCATAAGATGAATCCAAAAACAGAGCTTGATGATGAAGACTTGGTGATTCCAACAACAAAGATTGTTGATTATGAAGTGGTGAATCCAACAACTAAGCTTGCTAATGATATGGTAAATCCAATGATTAATATTTTTGATGTAAACTTTGATAGAAAGTTTTTGGCTAATGATGATTGGTTGCAGATGATGCAAAAAAAACATCATATAGACATGATTTTATTCAGTGACAAAAGTCCACTTGAGTCACTGGAAGACAACCTGTTTGCAGCAACACAAGTTAGTGAATAAGAGACAAAAATAGAAACAGAGATAAAGACAGAGACAAAAACACAAATAGAGACAGATAAATAGAAGGAAACGCAAGAGGAAGAAACAGAGACAAAGAGAGTAGTTCGCAAAAGGGAAAGTAGAAATAGAGATAGAGGAAGAAGCAGAGAAGAAAGCGCACTAGGAGAAAGTTTCCATAACAAAGCAGAAGGAGAAAAACCAATGTGGTTTTGGAGATCTGTTTTTATACTTACCATTGATTTCCAATGTGCAGGTACACAGACTAATTATGAAAAAGAATTTAATTTTCTTGAAACATGACTTGCAACACCATGTCTAGTTGAGGTCTACATAGAAGCTATAGACATGAATGTTGAAGACAACATGCATAACGAACATGTCAATGAAATTTTCAACTATTGGAGTTTTGAGGAGATAAAATATTATTCTCGTCTTATGTTGCAGCAGATTGATGAAGAAAAGTGCACTACAAAAGACAATATGTGGCAACAGCCCACATAAAAATCATTTTTTGAAGAAGTCCAGGACATGCTTGGACAACCTGGAACAATAGAAGACATGCCCCAGAAAATGAAGAAACTGAGGTTTGAAGGATACAACAACGTGAAAAATTTGGAAAAATTTAGAGGCTACAGGATCTGGAAAAACAAAAGAAGAAAACTAAATCTAGTTGAAGCCAATTTGTTTTTAAATTATAAGCCTCGCTTAGACATAGACCAATAGATCTTAAATTAAATTTTTATGTGGTTGTAATTACAGGGGAGTGTTAGAGTGTTAGGTCCCTATATTACTAGTATAGTCCCTTATTTTTGTTACTGTAACCCCCTTATTTTTATTGTTGTACCCCTGTAACCCTAATATTGTTATTATTATGCCCTTACATTGTTATTGTTAGGTTGGCTAGGATTATATTGTGACCCCATGGAATCCTATATATAGAAGGAGGTTTTGTCATGTGTAGAATCCAATATTTGTTCATTTATTTAATGTAAATGAGGTTTCCCCCTCGAAGTGGCTTATTTATAAAGCGTTTATCTCTCTTTTCTTCTATTTTTGGAGCTGGTTTCATAACATTTGGTATCAGAGCTTTGGATTCTAGGGTTTCGCTACTCCAAACAGGTCATCGTGGAATTTTCACTATAAATTTTTTTATACGAAGGTTCAGAAGCTGACATTTTAAAATAGCAAACCCAAAATCCTAAGGATTGTCATGTAAAAATTTCAGATCTTGGTTCACAATATTTTCGAAGATATGATATGTGGAAATTAAGGTTTTTTCAAGCTCCCGAATTTCACCTAAACAGGTCACCATGGAATTTTCGCTATAACTATGTTTCTACAAAGTTTAAGAAGCTGATATTTTTACAAAGAAAAGTTGTAATCCTAAAGCACTTCCTCTAAAAAGTTCAGATCTTGGTTGATAACATATTCTGAGATATGATCTGTGGAAGTTAGGGTTTGTTCAAGCTTCTGAATTTCATCTCAAAGAGGTGATCGTGTGAAAATCTTCACAACTCTCTCTCTCTGAGCATCGGATTAGCATTCTGTAAAAAGTGGCCGCAAGTACACAGACTGTAGTTTCTTTTGTATCAATTTCAAATCCAAAGGAGGAAACAACAACACATGGCATGTCGTACAAGTTCGCTCTACTCAACCAGTCCATAATTAGGTCATTGTGGGAGATTGGGCATAAATTTGAATTAAAGAATTCAAATCAGGTCAGACCTGTTGCATTCGAAAGAAGATTCAGAGGGCTACTATAGTACCTAATTTTACATATTGAAGATCTGAAATCACAGAGATAATTTAGTTTCACTATCGAGCTCCTCAAAAGCAAGAAAAATGTGTGTATGTTTTTTTCAAATTGCACAAGTCTTGTGTGAAGAATCAGTTTGAAGTGATTCCAAGGGCATATTGAAGCACAGATATTAGTATTGGGTTAAAAAATGCCACCTAGAAATAATTCAACACCCATTAGGCCTTCAGAAGGCTCTACTATGACTCATCAAGAGGAATAAGAGGAACATGACATATCAAAATTACAAGAGCAAGTGCATCAAATTTCACTCTCGCAAAGAGAAAAGAAAATGAAACAGAAGTTTTGAAGAAAGGTGTAGAAGCTAAGATGGATGGTTTGAAGAAAGGCATGGAAGCTAATATGGATGGTTTGAAGAATGGCATGGAAGCTCGCATGGAAGCTAAGATGGATGGCATGGAAGCTAAGATGGATAACATGGAAGCTAAGATCGATGAAAAAATGAAAGACAACATGGAAGACATGAAGAATGATCTAAAAGCAGACATGGAAGGTTTTATGACAAGGTTAATACAAGAAATGATTCCTAATGGTGGAAATATAATAGAGGAAACTCATGATGAGAACAAAATAAATGTTAATCATGATTTCATAAACTCTAATGTTGGATTGATGAAGCACCATATTCCAAAGGTGGATATGAGGAAGTTTGATGGCAAGGATCTCATAACATGGATACTACATATGGAGCAATATATTTATCTGGACTTTGCTCCCGCAAAAAACTTGTCACTTGGTCAATTTTTACAGAGGAAATGATAGCACATTATGAGGATACAAAGAGTAACACCTTCTTTATCCAATTGGTAAATCTCAAACAAAAGGGTTCAGTGGTGGAGCACATTGAGGACTTCCAAAAATTGGATATAAGGGTAGCTGATATTCCAAAGGAACACAAGATTGATGTCTTCATAGGGACTTTAAATGATAACATCGAACATGAAGTTCGTGTTTTGGAACCTGATTCATTGGTGAAGGCATTCAGGTTTGCAAGAAAAAATGAATGTAAAAGTATGGCGACAAGGAAGCCTACGACTCACATCTATAAAGATGGAAGTGTTGCTACTCCTAGACTTCCACAACCTACAAGGTTGACACCACAACAATTGGAAGGAAAATGAGAAAAAGGGCTTTGATATAGTTGTGATAACAAATACACTAAAGGTCATAAGTGTGCTGAGAATAAATTATTTTAAATAGATTGTGCAGAGGAGGAAGAAAATGAACAAGAAACTTCAAAAGAAGAGGATATACACCAGGAACCAACCCTAGAATAAGAAGAAATGAGTTTGACCATATCGTGTAATGCATTGGCAGGAATTACCACTCCTCAAACTCTCAAGAAATAAGGACATATCAAGAAGAAAAAGATAATAGTGTTGATTGATTCAGGTAGTACCCATAATTTTATTCATTTTAAGGTAGCCAAGGAATTGAATTGTTTCCTATACCCAACACCAGAATGTCAAGTGATCGTTGCAAATGGAGGAACTATAAATTTCTCTGGAAGATGACATAATATCAAGCTAAACATGGGGGAATATTTATTGAATAGTCCAAAGCTTTCCATTCCAATGGGAGGTGCCGACGTTGTACTAGGAGTACAATGGTTACAATATTTAGGGACAGTAGCTTTTAATTTTCAAGAAAAATTTTTGAATTTTTTTTCGAAAGGAAAGGAAATCGAATTATTGGGTATTGCAAGGAAGTCAGGAAAGATAATAAGCTCTAATGTCCTGAAAAAGCTTCTGAATAAAGAACAACGAGACGTAATTGCACAATTATGCTCACTAGAAGTTCCAACATCAAAATCATCTATTTCTCTAGATCTCCAAAAAGTCTTGGAAAATCATTCCAAGCTGTTTGAAACTCCCAAAGGACTCCCACCTATTCGTGATAATTATCATGCTATTCATTTGATTCCAGGAAGTGTTCCTCCAAACATCAGGCCTTACAGATATACTTATTTCCAAAAGAGAGAAATCGAACGTATGATTGCATAAATGTTAGATGCTAGTATAATTCAAGAACGATGGATCATGGCGCATGTGTCCGAATTATAGGGAGCTCAACAAGATCACTATTAAATAAGTTTCCCATACCTTTGATTGATGAATTATTGGATGAATTACATGGAGCAATTTATTTTACCAAGTTGGATCTTCGTTCAGGATATCATCAAATTAGAATGAAGACTGAAGATATTTCGAAAACAACATTTCGAACTCATGAGGGTCATTATGAATTTTTGGTCATGCCTTTTGGCCTTATCAATGCACCTTTTACATTTCAAGGGTTGATGAATACAATTTTCAAACCATACTAATCTACAACAGGTCTTGGAAGAATCATGTTCAACATGTTGACAAGGTGCTCAAACTATTGGAGGAGAAACAATTATATGCAAAAACATTCAAATGTTTCTTTGGAGTATAAGAGGTGGAATATCTGGTTCATATTATATCTCACGTGGTTGTTAAGGTAGACCCTAACAAAATTAAAGCCAGTAAGGAATGGAAAGTCCCCAAAATTATAAAACAGTTGCGATGATTTCTCGGGTTAACAGGGTATTATCGCAAGTTTGTTAAGAAGTATGGGAGAATAACATCAAATCTAACAACATTATTGAATAAAGATGCATTTTCATGGACTCCTGAAGCAACTAAGGCCTTTGAACATCTTAAAGAGGGAATGTTCCTAGCACCAGTCTTAGCTACACCAAACTTCACAAAAACCTTTATTGTGGAATGTGATGCCTCAGGAAATGGAATTGATGTTGTTTTAATGCAAGAAATAAGACCCATTTCTTTTTAAATTCATCCAATCAAATGAAAGTATTTACAGAAAGATATTTATGAGAAGGAAATGTTGGCATTACTACATGCACCAAATAAATGGAAACCTTACCTAATGGGAAGACACTTCAAGGTAAAAAATGATCATGATAGTCTTAAACACTTTGTGGAACAAAGAATATCTTCAGAAGAGCAGCAAAAATGGGTCAGAAAGATGTTGGGTTATGACTTTGAAATCATCTAAAAAAAAGGAAGCTAAATGTTGTTGCAGATGCACTCTCAAGAAACGATGATGAGGTGGAATCATTGCTTAGTGCCATTTCGATTATCCAACTAGATTGGATAACCGAAGCAAGGGATGATTGGAAGAAGGATGAAGTGTGGACACTCATTCAAAATTTGCAGCAAGATCCTAGTACATTTGATACATTTATTTGGAAAAATGACTCCTTGTAGTACAAAGCTCGCTTATATATTTGCAATAATTTCCAACTAAAACAAAAGATTCTTTTGGAATTGCACACTTCTCCTTTAGGAGGACACTCAGGATTTTTAAAAACTTACCACGGGGTGAAGAAAGAATTTTTTTGGGATGGCCTTAAATCTGATATTCAATAGTTTGTGGTGGAATGTTTGGTTGGCCTGCAAAATAAAGTTGAGACAATTAAGACCCTGGTTCTTCTACAACCTTTATCCATTCCAAGTCAACGTTGGGAGGAGATTCCAATGGATTTTATCACAGGTTTAACTAAGTCCGAAGGAAAGAATGTCACCATGGTGGTAATTGATAGACTTACCAAGTATACACACTTTTGTGCATTATCTCATCCATTTAAATCAAGTACAATTTCTACTGCATTTATGGAAACAATTCAAAAGCTACATGTAAACCCAAAGATTATTGTCAGTGACAGAGATCCGATTTTTATTGGAAATTTTTGGACAAAATTATTTTCTTGTTTGGGTACTCAACTAGCTCATAGCTCATCTTATCATCCTCAATCCGATGATCAAACTGAGATAGTGAATAAATTTTTGGAAGGATATCTTCGTTGTTTTTTATCTCATAAGCAAACACAATGGGTCAAGTGGTTACCTCTCACTGAACGGTGGTATAACACTTCCTTCCATACTGTAATAAAAATGACCCTATTTATGGCACTTTATGGATATCATTCACCGTCCATCACATCTTCTTTAAGACAAAATTCTAAGGTTCAAGCAGTTGAATATCACATCGAGCATCAACAAGAAGTTCTCCAACTCTTAAAGGATAACCTATTTTTTTCACAAAATCGAATGAAACAACAGACATATGAACATCGCAGCAAGAGAAGTTTTGATGTAGAAGATTGGGTATTTTTATGGCTACAACCATACAAACAAATTTTCCTCAAACAAGCTAAGAAAGATAATAAATTATCACCAAAGTACTATGGTCCTTACAAGGTGTTGCAAACAATTGGTACTATGGCATACAAATTGGAGATTCCTGCTTCTTCATGAGTGCATCTAGTTTTCCATGTTTCATGCTTAAAGAAGGTTATAGGGGAAAAACTTCCAGTTCAAACAATATTGCCATAACTTGATGAGGAAGGAAAAATAATATAGGAACCTGAAACAGTCATGGAAACAAGAACTCGACAGCTATGAAATCGATCAATTTCAAAGTATCTCATCAAATGGAAGAACTTACCCACTAAAGATTCTACATGGGAGGATGGGAATTTTATACATAAGCATCTGGAGCTACTCAAGAGTTTAGAACAACACTTTTTTGAAGGAGAGGGGCATGTTAGGTACCTATATTACTAGTATAGTCCCTTGTTGTTGTTAGTGTAACCCCCTTATTGTTATTGTTGTATCCTTGTAACCCCAATATTGTTATTATTGTGCCCTTAAATTATTATTTTTAGGTCGGCTAGGATTATATTGTGACCCCATGGACTCCTATATATAGAAGGAGGTTTTGTCATTTGTAGAATCCAATAATTGTTCATTTATGTAATGTAAAGAAGGTTTCCCCCTCAAAGTGGCTTATTTCTAAGGTGATGATCTCTCTTTTCTTCTATTTTTGGAGTTGGTTTCATAACATAGAGAATCTAATCGCAAACACCTACTAGCTGTCAAAGCCGTGAGTCCAAGTGTCACAGTTTAGTTTCACTTAGTCGAGTTTAGTCGAGTTACACTCTAGTTATTTATTACCGATGTTTCCAATGTAATCCTATATAACTAGTTCATAATATTGAGAAGAGAAATCATCTGCTCCACTTCTTTTCAGTTTTCAATTCTTGCCAATACTTTCCTTTTCATAAACAAACAGTCAACAACTACTTTCCCTATGTTTCATAACTTTGCACTATATATAAAATAAGAACTATAAAAAGTGCAGTCATTGGATTGACTGCATAATATCCAGTTGGTATATCAGCATATCTATGAACAAGAGATTCTTTACTCTTCTTCACCCCTTCTTGAATGATTCATGAGGCACAATACTTTCTAAGGTTTTGCAAATGGGGTAGCAAGCTAAGCAGGCTTGATTGTGGGGAAAACTCCACAGTTAAGCGTGCTTGAGCCAGAGGAGTTTTGGGATGGGTGACCTCCGGGGAAGTCTTGGTTATCGGGTGCAAGCCCCAGAAGTGATGATTGATGCTATGTGACTCATTTCACTGGTTTCAATCCCACTTCTTCACCCCTGTGAGCATCACCTGATTTAAGTGAATTATTCAAAAATCATGATAAATTGGTCAGTTACGACTACCTCTCATGAAAATGGTCATAGGTGAATGACTTAATTAACGCAGTTGAATCCCAAAAATGATATATAATATAATGCACTGCGAAAACCCCTCATACTTAAAATACAAAGAGTAAAGGGATCTCTTCTTGAATGATTCGTGAGGCACAATACTTGCTAAGGTTTTGCTAATGGGGTAGCAAGCTAAGTAGGCTTGATTGTGGGGAAAAATCCACAATTAAGCACGCTTGAGCCAAAGGATTTCTGAGATGGGTGACCTCCCAGAAAGTCCTCGTTACCTGGTGCAAGCCCCAGTAGTGATGATTGATGCTATGTGATTCATTTCGCTAGTTTCAACCCACTTCTTCACCACTGTGAGCATCACCCAATGCAATGAGTTCTAATTGCATTATTCAAAAATCATGAGAAATTAGTCAGTTACGACTACCTCTCATGAAAATGGTCATAGATAAATGACTTACTTAATGCAGTTGAATCCTAAAAATGATATATAATTTATAGTTTAATAATATTCAAATTGCAATTTTATAATACGAAAGTTTAAATTAATTAAATACTAGCACAACTATATTAGTAAATGTGGTTGATTTACACCAAAAGTGTATATCAATCACAAGTATTACTAAATGAGATTGAGAAATAGAAATAAACTTTAATGATAATATTAATATTCAAAATGATAAAAATAAAATAATAGAAATAATAATAACATTAAAAAAGAACTATTTTATTAAAAAAATTATTATCATTTTTATTATTATTAATTTATATTACTTATTGGAAATTATTTATAACATAATAATATTAAAGTTAATCATCGTCATTAATATTGAAATTTGAAATTTTAATCAACTTACTAATATAATGATAAATTAACAAATTAAAACTTAATAAATTAATAATACGAATAAATTATATTAATAAGTTTAATATTATTTTTTTAATATGAAAATTGAAATTAATTTTAATACTAAATTAATAAATATGATTAAAATTTAATAATATTAATATTACGAATAATTACTTTAATATTATATTAAAATTGTATAATTTGATTGGTGATATTTATTAGTTAATAATATTATAGTTATAACTTTAATTTACTATACTCTAATAATTTGATAATAATATTAAATTAATACTAATAAGTTTAAACTTTTAATTTTAATATGAAAATTGAAGTTAATTTTAATATATTGGTTAATATTAATATTTCATAAAATAATATTATTTTTATTTTTATTATTATTATTAAATAATATTAATTTTATCATTTAGTATAAATCTCTTAGGTTTATAATCATGGTAAACCATGGTTAATGATGGTCCAACGTCACATTGCTTTCAATATTGTCTTAATATGGAAACTAATCATGTTCAACCATTGTTGACCATAGTCAATCATGGTACATCGTCACATTGTGGCAAAGATTGTCTTGACATGAAAATCAATCATTGTCAACCATGGTCCAATGTCACATTTTGACAAATATTCTCTCAATTGTTGAATAATCACACACCATTAACACACATAAAAACAGACAGATTTATACCCAAACACAGTCATGGCAGAAAAGGCTTCAGCCTCATGGCTTCCGCACATATTTTCTTATTATTAAAAGAATGTAATATTACAATTAAATAGATGAGGAGACTATGTCTCAAGATAGTGTGTTCTATCTTGGACACTTTGGTTGAGACAATTTGTCAACCATACACACACCAATCTAGGAGCTACCTAAACTAACTCCTAACTTAGAGAAACAACCCAATCTAAAGAGTTAGGCATAAATTCATAACTTTTAATATTTAATTTATTTATTTTGGACTTATAATTGTTTTATGAGAGAAGATAACATTCCCCCCTTCAATGATAAATCCAAAATAAGAACAAGGAACCATCTTGCAAGTTCTCATGTTGATCCTCAAAAACATTTCCTGAAAAATTGTCAAAGGTGGATGCTGAAAAAACTACAATCTGAAGAGACCATGAGTCAGCTGCATGTATGATTCATCTCTGGATTTCACTTGACAACTCCATCACATGCCAAGTTGTAAAAGGATCCATCCATCCTTTGCGTGAAATCATCATCCTTTGTCCATTGACAAAATTTGTTGAACGCCTACTGGCTGATGATGTAAAAAGCAAGTCAATGCTGCTTTTGCTATGTTGAAAAATTCTCATTGTTTATTTACTAGCGATTACCCACTGGCGAATTTGTGATGCCCACTGGCTACTGAAGATTCCCACTGGCTTCTTTTGCTGGTTGTTTCGATACTTTCAGTCTGAAAAACATCGTCAATTTCATTGGCATTTTCCCCCCTTTGTCAGCTGAAAGGAGAGACAATCCTATGGAAATTATTCCTGAACTCCACCCCTTCAGGTGTACGAGTGTTGCACTGGTGTACTCCCCCGTTCAACTGCATGAGAGTACCATCTTCTTTTCACTGTCGTTTGCACTAGGTGTGATTGTATTCAGTTGTAGAACTGATACAATATTTTGACTCTAGATGATCGTTCCCAAGGATCGGTCCATTCATAATTTATCTTCAATCTAGCTGATTGTTGTTGGTTTCAGCATTTCTCAGATGAATGATTTGGTTTGCCACAATGGCGACAAGGATGGCGATCAAAAAATTGATCTTCCATATGACCGGTTCTATGACAATGAGGACATTTCAGTTTGACTGCAAATTCGGGTTGCGTGCATTTCTATTTCTCTACAACTTTCTGAGAACATGCTGAGGTTATTTGTTGAAGAAATCCTGCATTAACGAACTTGAAGGGCTTTGAATAGTCTATGATATGTAATTTGGCATCATCTTTCACATATCCTAATCCTCTTCGATTTTTGTTACTTTGAATTTCTTCCCATGGCTTGATGATTGGTTTGGAAGAAAGTTGAACTTGAACAACTTCGACACTTGAAGTTGTTTGGATAAATGACTTATCATCTTTATCTGTATGATTAAAAGACTAAAAATGATCCAGGTGTATATTGGTGGCCACCCGCCTATTCCACTTGGGGCCCCACCATTGTCTCTTTAAGTTTTTCAGTTTCGGCATGACTTACTATTTTTAGTAATTTTTCGGGTCCTGAACTTTCGGATCCATTTTGAGGCCCTAAATGACGTTTTTTGAGAAAACTGGGAGCAAAAGTTGTATTCCTTGGATAGATATTTCTAACAAGGTATTGAGGCCATCAAACGGAGATCGTATGCCAAAGTTACGTCCCCGGGAAGTTGAAACACCAATTTACCCAAATGGGGCCCATAGTTTTGGCGCTTCATCTCCTAGGATTAGGATTTTGAATGTTTAGGGTTTTCCATTGTTTATAAATAATAAATAGGCCCTCGAGCCTCATTGTAACACAGTTCAGAGGCCTATAGCTACCACATCTCTTCTCAGAGATAAGCTACCAGTCCCCTAGCTAGTTTATTTCCATTCTGTCTGTAAGCAAATTTCAATTCTTTGATATTAATGAAATGAAGTGATATTTTCACTGCATCTTTGTATTTATGGTTATATATTTATTCTATTACATTCCTGCATAAATCTGATTCCATGGTATCAGAGTGGTCTACTTTTTCTCAATCCTTCTTTGCATGTCCCCAACGAGGTCGGGGTATAAGGAGTTAGGGCTCAATCTGGTGGAACCTTTGCAAGATCAACCTCGCAAACCCTGACAGACGTCCATGGGAGACGAAAAGAAAGATGAGGGAGTAGGAGATCCTATCAAAATATTGCTCTAGGAGGCTCGACTCCCTTTAAGGTACAAGTAAATTTTGAAATTCCCATATCTGAGGGTCAAATATATGTAGATGTCGTAGATAGATGGTGGAATCTATTAGAAGGATATTTCTCAGTTCATGACTTTTTCGACTAGGAGAAGATTGTTTTTTCACTCGTCACAGCTACCCCCCATGTAAAGGACTGGTGGGAAACCTACTGTGAGAAAAAGGATGAGACATAAACCTCTCTGTTCTCAGCCGTAGCCACTTGGAATTATTTCTAAGACGCTATCAAGGTACAATACTATCCCATGGGGAGCTATGAGGGCAAGTACATATAATGGACCATGCTGCAGCAACAAAGGGATCAAGATGTGCATGAGTTGATGAACCTGTTCCATACCCTGCGCACAATGTTGGGTATCAAATATTTAGAGAAACATCTAGTGCTAAAGTATCTTAGTTGTCAGCACAGCTATATTCAAGACGAAATGGAGTTCCTCGACATCTCCTTTCTTGGTATGACATACCGGTATGTTGCCAATATTAAACATAAATTCAAACAGAAGAAGCGAGACTTCGAATCTACGAATCAAAAGCAAGGGAAAGGTGCTCCTAAACTATAGAAAAAAGGACAGAGCTAAGGCATGGCGGCCTAAGACAACCTGTCAAGGCCACAAGAAAATAACAACACTGAAAAGCCAAAGAAGGACACGGGAAAGTGGTGTGAGATCCATAAGAGCTCCACTCACAACACAAGTGAGTGTTTAGCGAAGCAGTCGTTGGTGGCCGAGATGAGGGCTTCTGATTCAGATGCATGCTCCGACTCCGTATCTGAACCTGACAAGGGGAATGACAAAGGGAAACATATTATTTATGTGGAGCCCAATGCCAATGTTTCCACTACGAAGATCCAGAAGGAGGAACCGGAAGATCCAGAGGAGGAGGAACGTCTCTTCCACTCCCAGATGTGGGTAAAGGGCTCTCCGGTACAGTTCATTGTCGATAATGGGAACCAAAAGAACCTCATTTATGCAGACATTGTGAAGCGGTTGGGCTTTCTGACCATAGCCCACCCACATCCATACACCATCGGGTGGCTTCACCAAGGACAGGATCTCTGCATCAGCCGGTAGTGCCGCCTTCCCTATAGCATCAAGCCCTTCATGGATGAGGTATTATGTGACATTGGTCCTCTTGATTTTTCTGATGTATTATTAGGCCAACCATTCTTGTGGGAGCGACATGCTGTGTATGATTCCCAACCTCACGCTATTATTGTTACTTTGGGAAATAAGTTGTACATGATACGAGAGGTACTACCGCCTGCAGCTATCTCCTTGGTTACTGCAAAACAATGAAGTAAGCTCATCTCCCAAAATAAGAAATTTTTTTCCTAATGATCTACCCACAGGGAAAGAAGAAGAATGTGGCCATGACCTCCTGACAGGGCTCCTCTGAACGACAACAAAAAATGGAAAATATTGTGGAGGATTACGGGGGCATCTTCACCTCACCTACAGGGGTTAATTTGCACTGTGAGGTCAAGCATCCCATTGATTTGACCCCAGGTGCACCGCTACCCAATGGACCGATCTATCGGCGCTCTATTATGGAGAATGATGAAATCAAGAGGTAGATTCAGGAGCTTCTTTAGAAAGGTCACATCCGGCCAACATCACTGCCCTATGGGAGCCCACTCATGTTGGTACAAAAGAAGGATGGGATGTGGAGACTCTATATTGACTATCGGGCGCTGAATAAGATCAGTGTCTGGAATAGGTAGCCAATCCCACGGATTGATGACCTTCTGGACCAACTCAAAGGGGTGAAATATTTCAGCAAGATCGACTTGAAGTTTGGGTATCACCAGGTACCAATCGAACCCTCCGATGTGTGGAAGACTAACTTCAAAGCCAAGGAGGGCCTTTTTGAATGGTTGGTCATGCCTTTCGAGTTGACGAATGCTCCCGCAACCTTCATGAGGTTGATGGATGACATCTTGCGGCCATTCACCAACTCATTTGTAGTGGTTTACTTGGATGACATTCTGATCTTTAGCTAGACTTGGGAAGAGCACCTCCACCACATCCGACAAGTCCTACAAACACTGCGGCAACAAAATTTGTGTGCTAATTTGGAGAAGTGCACTTTTGGCATGACCAAATTTCAATATCGGGGATACATTATTGATGAAAGGGGGGTGCATGTGGATCCAACCAAGATCCAAGTCATTCGGGATTGTCCAACCCCAACCACTATAATGGAGCTTCGCAGCTTTCTGGGTCTTGCTAATTTCTACCACAGGTTCGTGTTGGGATTCTCTCATATCACTTGGCCCTTGAGTCAAGTCACCAAGGGAGGAGCAAGAGAAAAATTATTTTGGTCGGAATCTCAACAGAAGGCATTCACATAATTGAAAAATTGCCTTTGTTCTGCCCCAGTGCTCACATTACCAGACTTGCAACAACCATTTGAGATCGAGACAGATGCCTCTAACTATGGTATTGGGGTAGTTCTTACTCAATGGAGACATCCAGTGGTATATCACAGTGAGACATTGTCCAACACAGTTCGCAAGTATCCCACTTATGATAAAGAAATTTATTCCATTGTGCAAGCTTGTCGACAATGGAAGCATTAAATTTTGGGGAAGGAAACAATCATCCACACAAACCACTGGCCCCTGCAGTTCATACAGACACAAGGGAAGTTGCAGGACGATCGCCATCAGAAGTGGTCTACATATCTGCAATAGTTTCATTTGAACATCAAGTACAAGAAGGGTAGGACCAATAATGTTGCAGACTGCCTCAGCCGACCACCAATCATGGCGCTCACCACCATTCTCAACTCTTGTGGGCATGAGACTTCTTATTGGTTGCTACTCGATGAGAGCAACCGAGAAGTCGGCCACACATAAAAGGAAATCTTGGGGGGTATGCAAGTTCCAAATTTTCACCTCCAAGATGCACTTTTATGTCACCTAGGACACCTTTTTGTTCCTTCAAGCGAGCGTGCCAAGATGATACGGGAAGCACACTATAGTCGAGTCGCTAGGCATTTCGGGGTCGAGAAAACAATGGCAGTACTACAGAATTATTTCTATTGGTCAAACCTTCAACAAGATGTCGGGAAGTACATCAGATCCTGCACTTCTTACGCCATTGCCAAACCAACCATTAAGAAGCAAGGCCTCTATACTCTACTACCTACCCCTAGTCAACCTTGGGAATCCATCTCCATGGATTACATCTCTGGCCTTCGTTCTACTAAGCATGGAAACACTATGTTTTCATGGTCATCGACAGATTCTCGAAGATGCCAATTATGGTAGCCTGCAAGAAGAATATCACAGTAGAAGCCACTGCGAAACTCTTATTTGAACGGGTGTGGGCACACTTTGGGATCCCATAGTCTATCATATTAGATCAGGATAGTAGGTTCCTTATCACATTTTGGTCTAGCCTCTATTCAATGCTGGACACCGAGCTCACCAAGTCCACAACTTTCCATCCCCAAACTGATGGCCAAATAGAAGTCGTCAATCGAATGATTGTACACATTCTACGCATGTGAAATTCAAAGCATCCATGCACATCGAATAAGAGCCTCCCCTATGTACAACACAGTTATAACCGAGCTCTTCATAGCTCAACCGGCCATATCCCCTTTCAAGTGGCCTTGGGATTCCAGCCACTATGTCCCATTGATGTAGCCATTCCATTTGCAGCTACTCAGGTTGATTCGGCTCATGTCCAGTCTGAAGCTGACAAAGAAAACAACTTCATCGAGTGCGTTCAGCATATCCGCCAACAGGTTCATGACATATTGGAAAGAGCCAATGCTAAGTACAAGCAACGACATGATCAACATCGGGTGCCACACAACTTCCAGGTGGGCGACAAAGTGTGGCTACATTGGCAGAAGGAGCACCTCACTGGACCCCGCCGCAAGATTCACCCGCTCTGATATGGGCCTTACACCATCACTAAGGCTGTAGGGAACAATGCCTTCGAGCTCATTATTCCACCATTCTTTGGTCTGCACCGAGTATTCAATGTGGACCACCTTCATCCCTACTTCCCACCTCTATTGGACACCTATGACATTGCAGAACAACTCACACCAATAGAGTTAAACCCAGACTGCATGGAATAGGCCACCACAGATTGTATCATGGAAATGCAAATCAAGAACACTTGCCAATGAAAGATCCAACGGTATCGGGTTGTCAAAGCTGGCCAACTCCTGCACCAAGGTAAGTGGTTCACCAGGGGCCAAGTTGAACAGAAGTTTCCTCATCTCATGGAGGAACTCAATGCAATGGGGACCATTGCTTCCTAAGGGGGGAGGAATGATGCAGGTGGATATTGGTCGCCACCCACCTATTCCACTTGGGGCCCCACCATTGTCTCTTTTAGTTTTTCAATTTTGGCATGACTTACTATTTTTAGCAGTTTTTCGGGTCCTCAACTTCTGGAGTTGTTTTAAGGCCCTAAACAACGTATTTTGGGAAAACCGGGAGAAATATGGGTCCATGGACTAATGTTTCTCACATCAAAAGTTTTAGTCCTCAGATAGATCTTTCTAATGAGGTATTGAGTACATCAAACGGAGATCGTATGCCAAAGTTACGTCCCCGGAAAGTTGAAACACCAATTTACCCAAACGAGGCCCATAGTTTTGGCGCTTCATCTCCTAGGGTTATGGTTTTGTATGTTTAGGGTTTTCCATTGTTTCTAAATAATAAATAGGTCCTCGAGCCTCATTTTAACACAGTTCAGAGGCCTATAGCCACCACATCGCTTCTCAGAGATAAGCTACCAGCGCCCTAGCTAGTTTATTTCCATTCTGTCTGTAAGCAAATTTCAGTTCTTTGATATTAATGAAATGAAGTGTTATTTCCACTGCATCTTTGCATTTATGGTTATATATTTATTCTATTAGGTTCCTGCATAAATTTGGATCATAGAAGCATCACTCTTCTCTTGCAACTCATTTCATTGAAGTTTCGACTCCAGCTGAAGGAACTCAATTGTTTTATTTGTGTGTTGTAGATGTCGTGAACGATCAACAAGAGCTTCTTTATTGATTCGCACCATGTCTTCAACACTTGAGAGGATCAAATTGTGAAGAATATGTAACAACTGAATGTGTTGCACTATGTGAACTCGCTCTCTTGAATTCATGCTCGCTTGTCTTGAACTTGATTTGAACTTTGGTGAATTGAATGCGCTTGCTTGCTTGGTTGCTTGAATAGCACAATGGCTTGTACTGGCTGACTTGATTTAGTTTATCACGCTCGCTTGCTGTGAAATTTTTTTGATCTCTTGGTGAAACTTGTTTTTCTTTTTTCACACTCACTAGAACTCATGCTCAATTGCGGTAGATTTCAACTTGTTTGATTGTTGTTGGAATAGTATATTTACTTGCATTGGAGTTGATCTCACTAGCTTGCTTTGATTTTTGCTGCAACGAACTTCATGTTGGCTCGCTTGATGTTATGAAATTTGTACTAACATGATGAAACTTGCTTGAATGAATACTCACGCTCACTTGCAGGAGAGGTGAACTTGTTTTTTGTTTGCTTTAGAGTGGTTGGGCGGTATAAATGCTAGATTTACACCCACATTTAAATTGTCAACCTGGGGGAACGTAAGACTTAGAGACATAGCACAATATATGCTAGAATACGGCCTCGGGGATTTGTCCAATCAAAACCCTTGATCTAATTCGAAAAGGCAATCACGCGGGAAAATAAACAAGACATTTCAAGAGAACACACTGCAAATTAATAATCTATGCAGGAAAAGGGTGCAGAACTTCTTAATCAACTACAAATACACTTGCGAATATGAAAGCATGAAATAAATAACTATTTAAAATCTATACTTAAAATGCTTCTTCAAGATGTGTACTTAAAATGACACTTTAAAATCGGTACTTAAAATGCTGCTTCCAAATCATGAAAGTACTGTTGATGGAAGGAAATCGTAAGTGTATGAAAATATTCAATTCAAAATGAGCGAGGATATCTTCAAGAGGACTCTTGGACACTTTAATTATGTTAAAAATATATTTAAACTAATCTTGATATTTAAATAAACGCAATCTCGTTACAATCCCAAGACCAATTCATATAATAATTTAAATTATTTATAAATGCCCAATAATATAAATAATGAATTAGATGAAAACCTTGTTGATATTATCCTCCTCTTAAATCCCTGCTACTTAATATATATTTATAAAATAACTTGAACATGGCAAGAATGAAATTGAGAAAAAGAAGAACTTACTAATTGATAATCTATTTAATTGCTAGAACATAATAAACTCTAAATTAACACCTGCATAAAATTTATCTACCCTATGCAATTAAATGTAAAGGAAATTATGAAATGGAATTGCAGTGTTCAAATTAATTTATTGATTGGAGATATTATCAAGTAGTTTTTGTTGAAAGTATCCTCATGATATTTCTGGAAATTATAATGACAAGTATTTAGAATTTCAGGGAATGCCCAAATAACATTGGATCAATTAAATCAAACTTTTCAATCCTAATATCATCTCCATTATAAATCTTTGCAATTAAGAATATATTTCGCTAGATAATAGATGAACATGGAAAATAGTGAGAAGGGAAAACAATAATGTTTTCTAATTTGTATTCTATTTGTAATTGAATTTCTCGACAGAAATTAATTTCAAACCAATTAAATTGAATCTATGACTCAAACCTATGTGTTTAAATGATGTAAAGGAAATGGAAAAAATGAAATTGACGCACACCACACCATTCAGGAAATGAAACACACAACTCAAAAAATGAAATCAAACACCATCAAGCAGCTAAATAAACCATTCTTATCAGGAACTGAAATTAACTAAACTAAACAAATCTTTAGCAATCCAAGCAATGAGCTAATTGATGGGCCCAATCATACAGCTCAATCTTTCTGCAGAAAAGAACTACATTAACGCATTAACTCAGAAATTAAAGAGTTCACAAACATAATTTAAATGCAAATTGGTATTAATGTGGGATTTGAATTACAAAGAAACATTCAATTAGATAACATAAAGTTACAATGTTGGCCGTTCATAATCCAACGTACTATAGCAAGCTCCAGCATCTCCTATCTTCTACGCTCTCAACCTCAATCTACCTCTACGCAATTTTCACTCCTACACTATGATGGATCCATCTTACCATACTATTGTCTCCCGGCTCTCCTATAATATTACAAAAATTGATCTTAAATATTTTTTTTAACATGCTTACCCGATGTGTTGATGACTCCTTACATTTCTTCCTTTCAGCGTTTACAACTCATGCAATCAATTTTTATCGAACTTGTTGGAACAAATTGAGTACACATGGAAAGTTCATGCTTGATCTCCATTATTTCATTAACTGATTTATAAAATTGAAGGATTATGCTTCTTTGGTGCAATGAGGAAGTGCCTTCTATTCCCTTAGCTTCACACAATCTAATTCATAACTGTTATTGGAAATTTGTTAATTAATTACAATTTCTTGATTGAATTGTTGCCGTGAAATTAGAGCAGTGCCACATTGGGAGCTTGAACTCTAATTTTCCTTCGTAAATCTCATGACAAATTCAATCACCAACAAATTGGTTGATATCACAACGAGAAGATTTATTTCCCAGCAAATCCGGCTTCTGGAAATAATTCTGACTCCATCATATTGCTAGCAGATGAAACAGACAGTTGGCAAGCTCCGGTGGTTTGGGTGAGAAAGATTTTTGTTGTTGAACCAACAAGCCGGCAAGCTACGCAATCTATGCATTCCTGCAAATGAGGCCGGTAAACCATATCTTTCTGTTTGGGTGCAAATCAGGGAATAATATCTGCTACTGGATTTAATTTCCACACCTCCAAAGAAATACAACCACGTATGAATTATTTATAGAAAGCCTTAACAGCCCACAAAATTCACGTTTTCCTCTTTCATTATTGTTTTCCAAATTCCAATCTGATGCTTTTAGAAAAAATCATTGGTTCTTATGCAACAAATTTTATCCATAATAAAACTCCAAACCAGTTTGTATTGACATGAACTACATTTCTCAGTGAGGGATTCTGGAGATTGGAATTCGATGGCGGATTCTGGATATTGGAATTGCATTATGGTTGAACGATATTGTCTCATGTAAAAGTTTTTCTTTTCCTCCAAATCCCAAAAATTATTTGTATGTTGGTAGCTTTGGAGGAATTGCTATAGAAAGGATTTGATCCTTGGGCTTGGACTGTCATTGGTTCACCTCTAAGGGTCTGAGCAATAAAATTGCTGATAACACGGCCATTATCAATGTTCATTTTTTACCCAAAGGTATTAAATATTTGAGCAATATGGATCTCTGACCCAAAACTGTGGCCAAGTTTGCAAAACTGTTCACGTTCAGCCCGTTTCTGTACTTAAAACCACACTTAATAATTGCTTTAGCCTTCACTTCCTTTTGGTGATGAATTTTGCCGAACGCTTTCTGGGTTATATGAAACATGATATTCTGATTGTGATGAAAGTCTCACAGTGTTGAGATTCCTCATAATTTGATCACAAACTTCATAATTTCACATATAGCAATCTCATTCCGTACGCAACTTTGTTTGTGCACTAGACTTATTCACCTGTCACCAAGAAAGCACGTTACGAATGAAGTTTACACAAAACACTCATCGAATTACCAATTAAGAAGAATTCATAATATAAATCATTATTGTCTCTAAATGAACTTAATAATCAACTTAAAAGGACAAAAAGGCGGCTCAACATCCCCCCACACTGAACTTCTTGTACGTCCTCCTGCAAGAAAAACCTATAAAACTATGACAGAATGCAAGGGAAGTGTCAGAAAAGATTTCAGCAAGTAAGTATGAAGATGCCTGATATTTTAAAAGATTCATTAGCTTGCAACGCAACTTATTACAATGCCAACGAAAATCATGTTATAGTTCTAATGAAAGTATCAAATACCGAAAGTAGACATTATGGAGAAAATTGCACATACCTGCTGTCTTGTCTTGAATGATTTCCCTATATTTTTTATGCCCAGAGTCTTATGATAAAAATCAAATTTTGTTGAAAAGGTGCAATTTCGAGAAGACTACCACAAGATTCCTGCACCTACTATAAAAATATTGTACCTAGGTCATGCACCTCATATTTAGGGGCAACTACAATCAATACACATTGTTGTCAACCAACATCTTGTGAGTAGTCATCATTGAGTAATTCTTCACTCTAATCAAAATGAGTTATAGTGCCAGAGAAGGGAAATAAAATTAAATTAATATGACACTTTCCTAGACCAGTCAACAACCTCTTTATTGAACACTCTAAATGTCATTTTCATCCAGATTCAAAACTGCATTTCCTCTTAATAAAGTACAAATAATAACCTTCACTAAGGGTACCACATCATTAAAGGTTCTTGATTTTTCAAGAGTAGAACTCAAGGCACTATGTTCAAATCATCTTAAAACCATTGTCCAAGAAAAAGGATGAGTTGTAGGGAAAGAGAAGGATAAATAAGCAAGTCATAGTATGCAATTAACTTTAATACCACAGACATGGCCTTGCTGCCCACAGGTGTCCATAACCTCGACATGGATGTCTTTTGACCCAACAAAATGTATGTGTCCCACTTACTAGATATGGATTCAGAGTTAGTTTATTTGACTTTTTAGATGAAGGCCATTGTCCTGGCTTGGTAACCAACTGATGGTAGTGCCACTCACAAGAAGTAACATGGACGAACAGGTCGGCTCGTGATGAGACCTCCTCTCTTCCAAATTTTTGGATGAAAGCAATTACTCTAGCCTGGTGACCAACAACAACAATTTCATGCACGTTAGGTCTCATGATCGTGGTAGGTCGGCTCTTCATGAGGCCTCCTATCCTCCCCTAAAACTTTTGTAAGCTCTTATTATGATTAACCTTAAAGGTTACTTAATAAGTGGGGAGATAGATCTACTCCTTAAGAGTATGGGATGGCGTGAAAAGTTTTTGATGACTAATCATTACTAGTTAGTTCCTCTACCTTAAAAACTTATTAAAAATATCCTAGATAATGACTGCAAGATTCTTTAAGTCAATAATGCTAGCGTTTGAATGACATCTCATTATGATCTTTACTAGAGTGGTCCACCATAGGGGGCTCTCCAATAGTACCTTCTAAGGGAAACTGAAAATATATATCCTAGACGACAACTTATTAGAGTGATTAATCATTGTTACTTTTGAAAAATCATTATGTATTAGAGTGAATTGTACTCAACAATATTTGTCACAAATGTGTGTGTTAACATCTAATGTGGATCAAAAGTAGTTTTAACAGCCATAGTTTAAAAATCAAAACCCTAATAGCATTATAACAGCTTTATTCATTTATTCTCCTACCCTACCCTACCCTAAGAAGCAGAAGATTCCTAAGTTTAAGTATTGGAGTACTTCCAATGCATCCAGGTGTGCAACAGAAGGATACTTATGCTCATGTTCAAATTTGAAAAGTATATGCAAGAAAATACCAAAACATGAGGTACCAGCTCCACTAACTCATCTGATGCTACAAATTTTTGAACGATAAATGAGAAGTGGATACTGGCAATCATTTAGAACCAAGATTCTCTGGGATTCATATACTCTTGGTCACTTGATTCATGAGTAACATTTATTCCATCATGCAAATCCTCCACATTTTTTTGTTCATCCTATAAAGTAAAGGTCAGATCAGATAGATGTTCTGCTTCTAATGGCTCCTCCTCATCATGCATGATCCACAGCTTCTCGGTCTCCTTATGAAGATCTTCCATATCTTCATGAGTCTTCTCTTCCAGAGGACTAGACCTTTCCCTGATTGATGCCAAAATATGATCTTTCTGTGAAGTAGAGACCCCATCTTCTGCTAGGATTTGAAATAAATCTTGGAATAACATCACACTTCCTGACATTTTATTGCTAGCTAGAAAGTCTTATTAGCACTAAACTTGAAATCTTCATTTACGGGAAACCAAACTTTGGAGTGACCCCAAGCCAAAGCGGATACGTGGCTCTTCACTCACGTCTTACCGTCATCTCCGCCCTCTAGTTGCCCTGTGGAGGTAAAAGCGAAAAATTAATCAAATTCAATTGGAGTAAAGAAAGCAATCCACACTTTGAAGAAAATAAAATCACACCTTGCATAAATTGAATAATATAGATTGCGGAAAAGAAAGTTACCTAATGAAATAAATGACTCCTTAAAAACACAATAGCAGTAAAAGAAACAAAACCCAATTGCAATAAAATCACTCATTTGTGGAAAGGTCAACCTAGCTTGTGAGATTTCTGGCAATACCGTCTAGTATGCTTCAGCAAGCAAGGGGAATCTCATCAATCTAAAAAAAATTTGCGAAATAAAGGGAAAAATCATAACAAATAACGAGGCCTTATCCTACAACGCCTCCCCGGCAACAACGCCAAAATGTTAGGAGTTATAAATGTTATTTTTACACCCACATTTAAATTTTCAACCCGGGGGAACGTAAGACTTAGAGACATAGCACAATATATGCCAGAATACGGCCTCAGAGATTTGTCCAATCAAAACCCTAGATCTAATTCGAAAAGGAAATCATGCGGGAAAAGAAACAAGACATTTCAAGAGAACACACTACAAATTAATAATCTATGCAGGAAAAGGGTGCAAAAATTCTTAATCAAATACAACTACACTTGCGAATATGAAAGCATGAAATAAATAACTATTTAAAATCTATACTTAAAATGCTTCTTCAAGATGTGTACTTAAAATGCCGCTTTAAAATCGGTACTTAAAATGCTGCTTTCAAATGATAAAAGTATTGTTGACGGAAGCAAATATAAGTGTATGAAAATATTCAATTCAAACTAAGCAAGGATATCTTCAAGAGGACCCTTGGACACTTTAATTATGTTAAAAATATATTTAAACTAATCTTGGTATTTAAATAAACGTGATCTTGTTACAATCCCAAGACCAATTCATATAATAATTTAAATTATTTATAAATGCCCAATAATATAAATAATGAATTAGATGAAAACCTTGTTGATCTTATCCTCCTCTTAAATCCCTTCTACTTAATATATATTTATAAAATAACTTGAACAGGGCGAGAATGAAATTGAGAAAAAGAAGCACTTACTAATTGATAATCTATTTAATTGCTAGAACAGAAATAAACTCTAAATTAACACCTGCATAAAGTTTATCTAGCCTATGCAATTAAATGTAAAGGAAATTATGAAATGGAATTGTAGTGTTCAAATTAATTTATTGATTGGAGATATTATCAAGTAGTTTTTGCTGAAAGTATCCTCATGATATTTCTGGCAATTATAATGACAAGTATTTAAAATTTTAGGGAATGCCCAAATTACATTGGATCAATTAAATCAAAATTTTCAATCATAATATCATCTCCATTATAAATCTCTGCAATTAAGAATAAATTTCGCTAGATAATAGATGAACATGGCAAATAGTGAGAAGGGAAAACAACAATATTTGCTAATTTTTATTCTGTTTTTAATTGAATTGTTCGACAGTAATCAATTTCAAACCAATTAAATTGAATCTACGATTCAAACCTATACGTTTAAATAATGTAAAGGAAATGGAAAAAATGAAATTGACGCACACCACACCATTCAGGAAATGAAACACACAACTCAAAAAATGAAATCAAACACCATCAAGCATCTGAATAAATTATTCTTAACAAGAAATGAAATTAACAAAACTAAACAAATCTTCAGCAATCCAGGCAATGAGCTAATTGATGGGCCCAATTATCCAGCTCAATTTTTCTGCAGAAAAGAACTACATTAATGTACTAACTCAGAAATTAAAGAGCCCACAAACATAATTTAAATGCAAATCGGTATTAGTATGGGAATTGAATTACAAAGAAAAATTCAATTACATAACATAAAGTTACAATGCTGGTTGTTCATAATCCATCGTTCTCGAGCAAGCTCCAGCATCTCCTATCTTCTATGCTCTCAAGCTAAATATACCTCTACGCAATCCTCACTCCTACACTATGATGGATCCATCTTACCATACTATTGTCTCCCAGCTCTCCTATCATATTAAAAAAATAGATCTGAAATAGATTTTTTAACATGCTTCCCCTATGTGTTGATGACTCCTTACGTTTCTGTCTTTTAGCTATTACAACTCATGTAATCGGTTTTTATCGAACTTGTTGGAACAAATTGATTAAACATGGCAAGTTCATGCTTGATCTCCGTTATTTCATTAACTGATTTATAAAATTGAGGGATTCTGCTTCTTTGGTGCAATGAGGAATTGCCTTTTGTTCCCTCAGCTTCACACAATCTGAGTCATAACTGTTATTGAAAATTTGTCAAGTAATTACAAGTTCTTGATTGAATTGTTGCCGTGAAGTTAGAGCAATGACACATTGGGATCTTGAACTCTAATTTTCCTTCGTAAATCTCATTCCAAATTCAATCGCCAAAAAATTGCCTCAGATCACAACAAGAAGATTTCTTTCCCTGCAAATCTGGCTTCTGGAAATAATTCTGACTCCATCATATTGCTGGCAGAGGAAACGCACAGTTGGCAAGCTCCGGTGGTTTGGGTGAGAAATATTTTTTTTGTTGAAGAAAAAAGTCGAAAAGCTACGCAATCTACGCATTCCAGTGAATGAGGCCAACAAACGATATCCTTCTGTTTGGATGCAAATCAGTGAAGAATGTCCGCTGCTAGATTTAATTTCCACACCTCCAAAGAAATACAACAACGTATGATTTATTTATAAAAAGAACTTAACAGTCCACAAAATTCATGTTTTCCTCCTTCATTATTGTTTTAAAAATTCCCATCTGATGCTTTTAGAAAAAATCGTGGGTTCTTATGCAACAAATTTTATCCATAATAAAACTCCAATCTAGTTTGTATTGACATGAAGTACATTGCTCGGTGGCGGATTCTGTATATTGGAATTCAGTGGCAGATTCTAGATATTGGAATTGCATTATGGTTGAACGATATTGTCTCATGTAAAAGCTGTTCTTTTCCTTCATATCCCAAAAATTATTCATGTGCCAGCAACTTTGGAGGAATTTCCATAGAAAGGATTTGATCCTTAGCCTTAGACTGTCATTGGTTCACTTCTAAGGGTCTGAGCAATAAAATTTCTAATAACACGACCATTATCAATGTTCATTTGTGGCCCATAGGTATTAAATATTTGAGAAATGTGGATCTCTGACCTAAAACCATGGCCAAGTTTGCAAAACCGTTCACGTTCAGCCCGTTTCTGTACTTAAAACCGCACTTAAGAATTGCTTTAGCCTTCACTCTCTTTTGGTGATGAATTTTGCTGAACAGTTTCTGGGTTATATGAAACATGGTATTCTGAGTGTGATGCAAGTATCAAAATGTTGATATTGCTCATAATTTGATCACAAACTTCATTATTTCACCTACAACAATCTCATTCCGTACTCAACTTTATTTTTTCACTAGACTTATTCACCTACCACCAAGAAAGCACGTTACGAATGAAATTTACACAAAACACTCATCGAATTACCGATTAAGAAGAATTCATAATCTAAGTCATTATTGTCTCTAAATTCCCCTAATCATCAACTTAAAAGGACAAAAACACCAGGTACAATCATACAATTATTTGATAAAAACCATAATAATTTGGACAAAAAGGCGGCTCAACAAGAGTTAAAACTCATGCACTCACTTGATTCTACTTAAAGAAAGGGTGTCGAATACTACCAAAAATGCACCAAAAAATGGTTAATGATTTTAATGACTCACTACAATGAATTCACTTTCACTTAATTTGACTCAATTCAAAACTTGGGTGTCAGTTTCAACCGAGAATACACCCTTACAATTCAATGCAATTTTAATTTGATTACAAGTTCTTAAATTTATTTGCAAGAATGTTGATGTAGACTATGCTTTGAAATGCATTAACTTGATTGTATTGAGTGAATTTTCTTGTTGAGGTAGAATGTTGATGTTGACAATCATTGATTATGTGTTGTAGTGGCGCAAATTCATGTGTTGAGTTTAATTATCCTTCCTTGTAGCTACTTCGTTACAGGCGTTGTGCTTGCGTGCATTGAAATTTATGTGTGTGTTAAATGAGATCATTTATGTGTCAAAACTAGACACAAATCATAACCAACATCATGAAGCCATAAAGAACATGCACCATCACAAACACACACATGATGTACCTAAGATCGCCTTATTCAATTTCGGGCGGATCTAGGACACAATCACCAAAAAATGATATCTTTATTAAATATTGAGCACATCAATTTTTTAACTTTACAACATTGTCGTTGAGATTTCTCAAGTAATGAGAATTCCACGCTTGCAAATTCTGGAAACAATTTGTCTTCAAAAAATGGATGGATACTGACTCAAACTCTTAGAAGTGAAAACTTTACTTCAACAATGACTTTCTCCTTTAAAAAATTCCCTTATTACTCCAAATTTACAAAACATGCACCTTATTATTCCAAAATATTACAAAAAATAACTTATTACTCCAAAAAATTACAAATATAATTTCATTTTATCACTTCAAAAACTCTCACTCCACTTTTAAAAAAAACACACTTATCTCTCGAAAATTAAAATTTAATGCACCTTAATCTCATCCAAAAATTATATAATCACTTATGTCTCCCAAAATTACATACTCCTTATTTCTCCAATGCAAAGATATATATATATATATAGAACATACTCCTTATTTCTCCAATGCAAAGATATATATATATATAATCCACCTTATCCTCCAAAATATTTATTTTATAATCTCTTTTTAAATTTCTTTTACATAAATCCCTTTTAAAAATGAATTTATGACATCACTTTATAAAAAGTGAATTCATGATTTATTTCCAAACTTTTATGTTTAATGCATGTAAATATATAAAGTATGCACCATGCGTTGGTTTGGTTTGAGAGATAAGAGATAATGCGTTACCATTATTTGAGGCCTCAGGTCCTTCATAAACATGTGGGCCCACTTTCGTTCCTTGAGAATGTGCTCTCCCACTTTTTAAAGTCCACTGAATTGAGAGACACCGCTACACGGCAAGTCTTATTTCCACTGCCATAGGCTCATAAATGCGCTTAGGCAAGAAATGCCCGTCGTCAGATCAAAACAGTAGATCATCGTGCGGTGAACATTTCCTGCCTGGGCGCATTTATGGCCTATGACAGTGGAAATAAGGCTCGCCCCGCTACACCACTTCATTAACGAATAGTTAGAAACTTTCAAGCAATCAAACAGTTGAGTTGACCCAACCATAAAGTATCACACGTATCACACAAAAATAACACTTACCCAAATGCAATTTATGTTCAATTTATAGGTGTCTTTAGTGAATAGGCAGTGGAGTGGAGTCACTTTTTAAAAGTGAATGATCATTTTTTTTAAAACGAATCCACCTTTTGAAAGATAATTCATGAAACCAAAATAAAAATTAAAGCTTCACTTAACCTTTATGCCATTTTTTTAATGCTTCACTTAAGCATATGGTTGACTTTTTGATACAAGATCACTCTTGCTAAATATTAGCTGATTGTTGGTTTAGACTAGCCATTATTGGCTTCTGCTGGCTCACACTCATGCAGGCTTCCGCTGGAACGCCTCTAGCTGGCTAACGCTTGGCACAACGCATTGGAAGGGCTTAAAATTAGATCTTTAATGTTAAATAACTTCCATTTTAAAAAAATGAGCAAGAAACATTTCTTAGACTCACGCATAGATTCAATATGCCCAAAATTAACACAACGATTATGAATAGCTGGAACAATCTTGAATTTCACTGTAACCAAATGGCTAAGCACACAGCCACGATAATTATTAATCCATTTTGAATGAAATATGACAGTGTCTTTAATGACTTAGTCATCCCCTATCAAAACTGGCTCACTAGGAGACGAAAGTCGAAGCTTCATGAGCTAAAACGATTCCCTGTAATTTAATTCCTGTGACCACACTTTCGATTGACGAAATTTCTATAAGCAGAGATCGCAAGTAGCCTTGAGTTATGCGTGGTAAATGGATATGAAATTGTGAGATGAATATCGACAAAAATTCATTCAAATGGCACTCCGCCAGTTTCAAACCTGTGGAATGTAGGGATGAATACTGAATGATGCTTGGGCAGGTCGATCAATGGACTCTCTAGGAAAATCGAAAATCTTTCCAAAGAATAAGGTTTCATCCTTGTATATTGATTGATGTGGAAAAGGTGGATTTGAGTACCATTGTGTTAGGATTCAAGATATCAATGACTATTATGATTTCTCCAACTGTCATGCAAAAGGTGACTCATCCTGAAGGAGAGTTTGCTCACTGCAAGAGCTGCATCAGCTGCTGGAACTATAATGAAACTTTCTTCATGGGCTACATCAAGTGTTGAAGAGGTTGCTTCAACTGGACGAGGCAATCGCTTTTTTTAACTTGATGTTTACAAGAATAGGCATGATGTAGCACAAATTGTTAGCAGAGCCGAGAGGGTTGGATTTAAGGAAATCGTACGACTGTGGACAAACCTCGACTTGGGTGCAGAGAGCCCAATTTTGTTTCCAGAAAAATGAAAACTTCATTCAAAAATTGAATTTTCAACACACCTTTCAAAAATTGTCTATCATGCAACGACTCTTTCTACGACTTATATATCCTTCTCTCCAACGCGTTGGGCACTTAAAGAATTGTTGATACGTGACTCTTCCATTTAGATACAACTCTCAAATCATCACAACAAACACAAATTTCACAATCAGCGTTTGATACCACATGTTGAATAATCATGTCACTATTATCACACATAAAAACACATAGATTTATATCCAAACACAGTGATGGCGAAAAAGGCTTCAACCTCATGGCTTCCTCACATATTTTATTATTATTAAAAGAATGTAATATTACAATTAAACAGATGAAGAGACTGTGTCTCAAGATAGTGTGTTCTATCTTGGACACTTTGGTTGAGACAATTTCTCAACCATACACACACCAATCTAGGAGCTACCTAAACTAACTCTTAACTTAGAGGAACAACCCAATATAGAGATTAGACATAAATTCCTAAATTTTAATATTTAATTTATCTATTTTGGATTTATAATTGTTTTATGAGAGAGGCTAACATCAATATGAAAATTGTTATATCATCGTGCTGTTGAAATAATGTTTTGATGTTAATTGTTTTTTTATAGAAAAAGTTGAACTGTGAAATTTGAATGGCAGAAAAACCATGATATGTGCTCGAATACTTTTGTAAATAAACATTTTATCAATAAATAAATGATATTGGAAACATTTGAGGGTAAGACACTCAATGATGATATTTTTATCTAAGATAACTCTTCCATGATAAGAATTATGGAAGGAATTCTAGATAAGCTTAATTTATGGGAGAGAAAAATACATTAAGCTGCGTAGGTGGAGGGAGATTCTAATTTGGGATTAGTATAATGCATCGCATGAGATAAAAACAAAATTTTATGAAAAATAAAGCAAGCATGGGCGAGTAGTTGTGAGAAACCACAAAAGCGGGACACAACTAAAGGAAAAATACCCCATGGAAGGAAGGTATGAAACACCTATTTCACTACAAGGAAAAGACCCTTTAGCGGAGGTTATAAAGGAGGTTTTTAGTGTTATAAAATTTGCCAAAATTGTCCAAAAAAACATTTGATACAACATCCGTTTATGGTTACGGAGGTTTTGGCAGAACTTTTAACGGAAATTCAACAAAATTAAAAAAAATGGGCGCCCTGCATCTATTTTGACTAACATTTGGAGCATTTTCAGCTTTTACATATATATATATATATATATATATATATATATATATATATATATATATAATTTTGTATATTAGAAAAAACACATGTAAACAAATTTGTACAAATTGAATGAAAAAAATATTGAAATTGATGGCAACCTCGACGTGGTTGGCTAGCATCTTCTCCACCCTGAAACTGTTGAGAACCAGAACAACCCTGTTGAAAACCAGCACCACCAGTCATTGATTGGCCTCCGAGGGAATAAATATCACCACCTTCACACAACCTGCTACCACTTATTGATGGCCCTCTAAGGGGATTTGAACCACCACCAACCTCTCGAGAAGAGAGAGAAGCTACATAAACAAATACGAATTTATAATCAATTGAAAAATACATGCATACATATAAATACACGTACATATTCATTGATTAAATTGTGTTCAAACCATACCACAACTGGGTGAAACATGGGCATCCATGGATGGAGTAGAGATCATTCTCTTCTTATTAGCTCCTAAAAAATAAAAAATGAAACACATTAACAACTAATTTAACTCACAAAGTTGATAAAAAATCAATTCCATATGTACACATATGTATAGAGATATAAGATTATATTTAAATTTACCATGAACAACTCTCGATCACTGATCCCCCCCTCGTAGATATATGAGATTCTGTTGATCTTCGTTGTTCATCCTCCATGATATATATATCTACGGTGGACATTTACAATTATTTTTTTAAATAACTAATTTAAATTAAATTCAAAATAAATTTAAGAAAATTAATGTAATTTAGTGTAAACAAATTATGTAAAACACAACTTTCAGAGCACTAATTGAGTGAAACTCAATTTAAGCAAAAAAAAGTTATAAAAATGATAAGTTCACCAAATTGTGTTTTACATGGTGGGAGCACACTTGGTATAAAATTGAAAAAACACATTGTCATTAAAAAAGAAGTGAAACTCCATTTAAACAAAAATTTATTGAAGTCCCCGCATTTTAACTTCATAAAAATGTGAAGTTCACCACTTGTTGCAAATGTGAAGTTCACCAAGTTGTGCTTTACATGGTGTGCTGGGAGCACACTTGGTCTATAATTGAAAAAATCACATGGTCATTAAAAAAGATGCATTTATAAGTACACAACACACACATATCCAAGATATGTTACAATGTTGATCAATAAATTTTGAAGGAGAGTGTCTCAACACTAATTCATCTTTGAGAGATGAATCTTGAATTTTTGAAGAAGAGCGTCTCAAAAGTAATTCATCTTTGAGAGATGAATCTTGAATTTTTGAAGAAGAGCGTCTCAAAACTAATTCATCTTTGAGAGATGAATCTTGCATTGGCATTGCCCTGTATAATTCTAATTCATCTATTAATTCATCTTTGATAGATGAATCTTGAATTTGCATTGCCCCACGCAATAGATCAACAGACACCTTATTCACATTTGTACAATGCCTTATACTAAAAAATTGAAATTGGCTAACAATATTGTTTTCTATTCCATGCAGTTCTTTTAGCCTCTCCTTCTTAACTTGGTACACGCCATTCATCTAGTTGCACACAAGTTCATAATTGTTGAAAACTACAATTCCATTTGATCCATACTCCATCGTTGTTCCCAAGCCTTCTATCAATCCAATATAATATGCCTCATTGTTTGTTGTTATTCCTGGTATATTCGTTTTCCTTTGGACAACTTTGTTAGTCGCAATATTGGAAAGCACATATGTAATGACCGCTTTCCCTGGATTGGGATAGCAAGAAACTTCTATGCATAATTTCCATTTTTCAACCATATTCAATGGTTTTCTTATTCCTAAAAAAAAAACAAATTCAATAAAAATATATATTAAATTGACATTTATTGCAAATGCATGGGAGAAATGAAAAACTTCTATTTAGATCTATTTCAGAGATTGACTATAGGGGCATTTACTAGATATGTCACCTTTCATAAAAGATGAAATCCAGAGGCTACCTGGCCCTTTACAAACTCTGCCTATAGAACTATCATGGATATGAAAATGAAAAACTTCTAATTAGATCCATTCTAGAGATTGAATGTAGGGGCATTTAGTCTTAGGTTAAAACCTATGTTTTCTATCAAATCACTTATGGTTTCAATGGGAAAATTTTATGGCTAATTTTTTTTTTACATGTTGAATATAAAAGGTTTTTTCTCTCTCATTGTTTGAGACCATGGATATGAAAATGAAAAACTATATACTTGGTTAAAACCTATGTTTTGTATCAAATTACTTTTTGTTTCTAAATACTATCTACATGTTGAATATAAAAGTTTTTTTCTCTCTTATTGTTTGAGACCATGGATATGAAAATGAAAAACTTCTAATTAGATCTATTCTAGAGATTGAATATAGGGGCATTTACTCTTAGGTTAAAACCTATGTTTTGTATCAAATCACTTTTGGTTTCAATGGGAAACTTTTATGGCTAATTTATGTTTTACATGTTGAATATAAAAGGTTTTTTCTCTCTCATTGTTTGAGACCATGGATATGAAAATGAAAAACTATATACTTTGTTAATACCTATGTTTTGTATCAAATTACTTTTTGTTTCTAAATACTATATACATGTTGAATATAAAAGTTTTTTTCTCTCTCATTGTTTGAGACCATGGATATGAAAATGAAAAACTTCTAATTAGATCTATTCTAGAGATTGAATGTAGGGGAATTTACTCTTAGGTTAAAACCTATGTTTTGTATCAAATCACTTTTGGTTTCAATGGGAAACTTTTATGGCTAATTTGTGTTTTACATGTTGAATATAAAAGGTTTTTTCAATGAGACCATGGATATGAAAATGAAAAACTTCTAGTAAGATCTATTTTGGAGATTGAATGTAGGGGCATTTACTCTTAGGTTAAAACATGTGTTTTGTATCAAATCACTTTTGGTTTCAATGGGAAACTTTTATGGCTGATTTGTGTTTTACGTGTTGAATATAAAAGGTTTTTTCTCTCTCACTGTTTGAGAGCATGGATATGAAAATGAAAAACTATATATTTGGTTAAAACCTATGTTTTGTATCAAATTACTTTTTTTTTCTAAATACTGTATACATGTTGAATATAAAAAAATTTCTCTCTCTCATTGTTTGAGGCCATGGATATGAAAATGAAAATCTTCTAATTAGATATATTCTAGAGATTGACTGTAGGGGCATTTAATCTTAGGTTAAAACCTATGTTTTATATCAAATCACTTTTGGTTTCAATGGGAAAATTTTATGGCTAATTTGTGTTTTACATGTTGAATATAAAAGGTTTTTTCCCCCTCTCATTTTTTGAGACCATGGATATGAAAATGAAAAACTTCTATTTAGATCTATTCTAGATATATGGCTAATTTGTGTTTTACATGTTGAATATAAAAGGTTTTTTCTCTCTCATTTTTTGAGAGGTCATGGATATGAAAATGAAAAACTTCTATTTAAACCTATTCCAGAGATTGACTGTAGGGGCATTTACTCTTAGGTTAAAACCTATGTTTTGCATCAAATCACTTTTGGTTTCAATGGGAAATTTTTATGGCTAATTTTTGTTTTACATGTTGAATATAAAAGGTTTTTTTCTCTCTCATTGTTTGAGACCATGGATATGAAAATGAAAAACTTCTATTTAGATCTATTCTAGAGATATGGCTAATTTGTGTTTTACATACATTGAATATAAAATGTTTTTTCTCTCATTGTTTGAGACCATGGATATGAAAATGAAAAACTTATATTTAGAACTATTCCAGAGATTGACTGTAGGGGCATTAACTCTTAGGTTAAAACCTATTTTTTATATCAAATCACTTATGGTTTGAATGGGAAACTTTTATGACTAATTTGAGTTTTACATGTTGAATATAAAATGTTTTTTTCTCTCTCTCATTGTTTGATACCATGGATATGAAAATGAAAAAATTCAATTTAGATATATTCTAGAGATGTGGCTAATTTGTGTTTTACATACATTGAATACAAAAGGTTTTTTCTCTCATTGTTTGAGACCATGGATATGAAAATGAAAAACTTCTATATTTAAAACTATTCCAGAGATTGATTGACTGTAGGGACATTTACTCTTAGGTTAAAACCTATGTTTTGTATCAAATCACTTTTGGTTTCAATGGGAAACTTTTATGGCTAATTTGTGTTTTACATGTTGAATATAAAAGGTTTTTTTCTCTCTCATTGTTTGAGACCATGGATATGAAAATGAAAAACTTATATTTAGATCTATTCTAGAGATGTGGCTAATTTTTGTTTTACATACATTGAATATAAAAGGTTTTATCTCTCATTGTTTGAGACCATGGATATGAAAATGAAAAACTTCTATTTAAAACTATTCCAGAGATTGACTGTAGGGGCATTTACTAAGGTTAAAACCTATGTTTTGTATCAAATCACTTTTGGTTTCAATGGGAAACCTATATGGCTAATTTGTGTTTTACATGTTGAATATAAAAGGTTTTTTCTCTCTCTCATTGTTTGAGACCATGGATATGAAAATGAAAAACTTCTATTTAGATCTATTCCAAAGATTGACTGTAGGGGCATTTACTGGATATGTCACCTTTCGTAAAAGATGAGATCCAGAGGCTACCTGACCCTTTACAGACTCTGCCTATAGAACTTGTAGAAGTTAACACTACCTGTCCCAAATATACCCTATCAAGGGTGTAGAAGACCCGTGGAATCACTCAAACTACTTTACATAGACATAAGGGTGTATAAGAATGCATCAGAATGCATGTGTTTTACATTGAATATTTTTCATTTTCTTAAGAATATATTTTCAAAACAATTAACTATATACTTGGTTAAAACCTATATGTTTTGTATCAAATTACTTTTTGTGTCTAAATACTATGTTTTTTACATTGAATATTTTTCATTTTATTAAAAATCTATTTGAAACAATTAAACTATATAAGGTTAAAACCTATGTTTTGTATCAAATCACTTTTGGTTTCAATGGGAAAATTTTATGGCTAATTTGTGTTTTACATGTTGAATATAAAAGGTTTTTTCTCTCTCATTGTTTGAGACCATGGATATGAAATGAAAAACTTCTATTTAGATCTATTCCAGAGATATGGCTAATTTGTGTTTTACATGTTGAATATAAAAGGTTTTTCCTCTCTCACATTGTTTGAGACCATGGATATGAAAATGAAAAACTTCTATTTAGATCTATTCCATAGATTGACTGTAGGGGCATTTACTCTTAGGTTAAAACCTATGTTCTGTATCAATTCACTTTTGGTTTCAATGTGAAACTTTTATGGCTAATATGTGTTTTACAAGTTGAATATAAAAGGTTTTTTCTCTCATTGTTTGAGACCATGGATATGAAAATGAAAAACTTCTATTTAGATCTATTCTAGAGATTGATTGTAGGGGCATTTACTAGATATGTCACCTTTCATAAAAGAAGAGATCCAAAGGCTACCTGGCCCTTTACAAAATCCGCCTATAGAACTATCAAATCACTTTTGGTTTCAATGGTTTGTTTATTGGCTAATGTGTTTTTATCAAATCAATGGGATGCAAGTTATGTGCAGATGATGGATGATGAATGAGGTGATGTTGATCATAACCTTTACATCTATATGATAGGACGCTTGATATACATAACAAGGCTTAGAGTAGATATAATTTTGGAATTTATATTAGTTGGAATATTTCAATATAACATAGTCATCTATTACCAACAAACAGATATTAAGATACTTGAAAGAGACTACAAACAATGGACTATAGTACCCAAAAGGTGAGAAATTTACATTGAGAACATAGAGAGATTAAACTAGGCTTGTGTGGATGACATGAAAAGTACAAGTGGACAATGTATAATTCTACTTAGAAGAGTCTTTGGTTGCATGTTTAAGCAAGAAAGAGTCATTACTTGGACAATGTATAATTCTACTTAGAAGAGTATTTGGTTGCATGGTTAAGCAAGAAAGAGTCATTACTTTCTCTATCTAGAGTAGAAGTGGAATACATAGTAGTTACTTCTTTTTGCAGACAAGTGTTTTGGATGAAATGGGCTCTACAAGATATTAAGGTAAATTTCAGTGAACCTATATCTATTAAGTGTTTCAATACAAGTGTAATAATAATTTCAAAAATAAAATATTCTACTTCCTTCAATCACTAAACATATCATCATAGAGTACCACTTCCTCACACAAAAAGTCTTTGAGAAAATAATGAAGATGGAATACATACCCACAAAACCTCTTGTTAGAGAACCATTTGAATATGTGAGAAACAAATTAGGGATAGTTCTTGTAAATTATTGTCACTTGTTTGACTTCAAAAGAAGTGTCACTTATTTGACTTCAAAAGAAGAGCCTAGAATATTACAGAGAATATGAAATTGAGTGCAATATCTATGTGGGAGAGTACACAATATCTAAGGGGGAGAATACAATATAAGGAAGGATAAAAAAGAGTAACAAGAAGCATATGATTGTGTCAATAATTTCAAGTAGTCAAGAAGCATAACAAAGGACCATCATCAAGGAAGCATATGATTGTGTCAATAATTTTAAGTAGTCAAGAAGCATAACAAAGGACCATCATCAAATTGCAAGATCAAGTAGTATTCTTCATGAAGAAGCAACATTAACTAGGTTCATTTAAAGGTTTATTTTTTAATGAAAATATTTATGAAAAAAAAGTACATATGTATATATAATTTATATAAACATGTAAATAAATATTCTCAAATGTACACAGTAGTATTATAAATTTTCATATCTAATTAATAGATGTTGAAGATGAGTCTGACTCATTCTTTATTGGCATTATAATTACTTTCTCAAAAGCTCCTCCTGAATCTAAAAATGAATATGGAATGAACCATTGTACATTATGATAAATCTTGTATTTAAATGACGTTGATCTATGGATAATATGGAATGAATCATTATACATTATGAAGAGTCGTGAGATCCACATTTCCACCATACTATTTGCAAGTTCTATATGAAGATATGTAGTCTAAAAACTAATCAGTTATGATATTTGTGTAAATATGAAAACGGTTCTATGATATAAAGGCCAACATGGGATCAAAATACAATGTTACATTTCATTCCATCACTACTATTCTTCTAAATCCTTTAGCTTTGTATTATGAAAGAAAATTTATATATGATATGCTATATTTGAATGCTAGATTTAAATGTATACAAATAGTGAATGGTTGAAGTATTAAAGTAGAAATTGGTTGTAGGTCTTATAAAAGATAAACTTCATTTGCAGAATAAGAATTAACATCACATTCTTCATATCTCTCCAAGAGGAATATTTTTTCACAATGTTTTGAGTAGATCATGAAGAAAAAAAAGAAAAAAAAAGACATTTGGAAAAGGAAAATAAAGATCTAAATGCATATGATAGTCAATAAGGTAGTGCATAAATTCAAGCAAACAATGAAACAAAGCTCAAATAAATACTAATATTGCAGGGGAATTTCATACATGCAATAAAAAAACCAGAAAAAGAGGGAAACAAAAAATTTCATAATCAGATATCATTGAAAGAGACACCACTAGTACTGATATATTGAATAACTTCATACATTGAACTACTACAGATGTAAATGAAGAAACAAACATCAATAGACTCTAAATGGCCTTTTATACAATTATTTTTTTGGTAGAACCCTCTAAGACTTAGACTAATGCCCTACAATGAAGTTTTCACATACATCCAGAAACAATAAAAAACAATTTATGTTCTAAAGAGAAAGAAAGAACCAAAAAATATGTATATATCTGCAAAAATCCATGTATCTACATAGAAGGATTGAGAAACAAACAAAATAAAAGGGATCAGGACACATTAATAAAAAAAACAAAATAAAAGGGATCAAGACACACTAATTTGGGGTAAGAGGAGTTTTATATTGGGAGGAAAGTTAAAAAGAAATTGTTTCAAAGAAGCATTGGGAGAGGGTACACATAATTGCGCGAAACTAAAGTGTACCAAGTTATATTGTAATTTTTACCTCTAAATTGTAATTAGTTGGAAAGGAAAAACAATCAATCCATTGACGATTGATTAGGGCTCGGGCTGTGTTTATAGAAAATAGAACAGATTCGAAAATTGGTATCAATCTAAAAACAGAACAGATTGGAAAACTGGTATCAATATAAAAACAAACAGAACAAATTGGAAAATTGGTATCAATCTAAAAACAGAACAGATTTGAAAATTGGTATCAATCTAAAAAAAAACAGATTGGAACACTGGTATCAATCTAAAAATAGAACAGATTGGAACACTAGTATCAATCTATGAATGAAAAAACAGAATAGATTGGAACACTGGTATCAATATATGAATGAAAGTAAGTAACTGTTGCACACGTCATGGCATTTGCACCCACTCACGCAGCAAACAAACAACTGTATCATGTTCAATCATCTGCTTGATAGGCCACATTGCAATAACCCTAAGGAACATTCTTGTTGATCCTTCCCATGTTCATCTCACAAAATTTTATCAGGGGATGTTAGGATTTTCACAAGCCAAGAAAGGTTATTGATTGGTGTGATGCTTTTGAATTAAGGATATTATTTATATTTAAAAATATTGGTGTTACTACCTTGCTAGTTCCCAGTGAGCTAAAATAAGTAAAAAAAAAAATTGAATGCACATTGTGTTAACTTGTAAATAGTAAAATAAATATGAAATAATAATGAATAATTTTTAAATAATAAAAGATATAAAACGAATAGATTTAGAGTAAATAGGTGATTGTGACCAGTCCATTCTTACTTATACATGTCTCTCCCTGTATATCTGCCATTCTCAATGCCTCTGGTCATTGTGCATCATAAATAAAAAAACACCTAAATCCACATACTTTTTCTCTGTGCTAAACCCACTCCTAGTTCCAAAACAAGCCTAAATCTCACCTTTAAATCCAAATAAAGAAATGTGAAAAAATAGACATGAATACACCTTTTAGAATATTAAACTAAGAATTACATTATTGTATTAATGTGATTTCTAATAACCAAAATCATTAAAAAGATTTGGTATCACATTGCGGCCTTAATAGCTTGATGTGGTGTCTCTAGCAGGTGCTTGTGGGTAAGTACTCACTGTAGTAACTAACTGTGTTTCCATAGGAGTAAGCTATGTAGGGAGAAGTTTTTTGTGTCCTATTTATTATTCCCTCAATACTGACTGACTTACTAGCTTTCAATACGTGTAGCCTTACCATTACATGGCTTTCCATGTATCTCCATAATCAATACAAGAACATATGGGATATAACAGAGCTCTTATAAGTGGCCTTAATAGCTGGTTGTAATAGCTTGTTGTGGTGTCTCTGGCAGGTGCTTGTGGGTAAGTACTCATTGTAGTAACTAACTGTGTTTCCATAGGAGTAAGCTGTGTAGGGGGAATTTTTTTGTGTCCTATTTTATTATTCCCTCAATACTGACTTAATTACTGGCTTTCAATACGTGTAGCCTTACCATTACATGGCTTTCCATGTATCTTCGTAATCAATACAAGAACATATGGGATATAACAGAGCTCTTATAAGCGGCCTTAATAGCTATGCGTGGATGTTTATAAAAATATAAACAAACAGAATGAAACAAACACTGTCTGGAATGTGTCCATTAAGATGATACCCTACTTAAACAAGGAGAAAATATTTAGTCACGATTCAGGAAATATGTTGAACTCAACATTCACAATATCATATCCAACATTAAATCACGAATCAAGAATATCTCATCAAAGCAATCAAAGAAATCAAAGCAATCTCTCTTAACTGTGTTGGCAAACACCTCAGCTAATTCATTTCATGGTTTTAGATTACCTGGAAATTCGCTTGGCACAACTCCTGAGTAGCAATTCGCGGGTGCCAAATCAGCAACAGAGCAGCAACACCACCACAAAAATGAGCAGAAATGAAAATCACAGCAAAATCCCATGAAAAACATATTATGAAAACAAAGGCGCACGAACATGAGAAAAGTTCGCGGGTGATATATTTATAAAATATGAGTTCGGCCGAATTATTGTTGTTGGTTTTCCCATCTCCGACCAAAAATCTGTTTGCCCACGCTGTCAGTATGTCATCAATCTAAACGGAAAAATGAGTTCAACCAAACTATCTTAATAGTTCGGCCGAACTTTCTAAAAATTTCGGCCGAACTATTGCAGAAAAATGTTTTCTGCCCTATATTCTCACAAAAGTGTAACCCAACTTCACATTTTCACCCTAGTGTTTTACCATATATTAGCTAGTAGAATTTTTGTTTCATTTTTTCGTTTTCCTTTCATAAGTGTCGCATTGATTTTCTTGTTTTTGCATCAATGGTCGTCGTTTCGGTGAATCTCCTCGCATATTTGATTTTCCTTCCATTTGTTGATTTTTTGCACTTGATTCACACTGATTCATATATATTTAGTCATAAATACACTCAAACGCACATCAGCACTTAGATCTTCTTGTTTCCCACACTTTCACCGCGTAGATCTGCACTTTGCCTTGGCCCATTTTCACCTTGCTCAGTTGGGAATTATGCAAGTTTGAGGCTCAAGTCAAGAGCTTGGCCACTGAGACTATGCAATGCACAATATAGGTTGGCCCAACTATGCATTTCACAGTTTCAGGGCTCATTCTTCCACCTTGGCCACTGAAACTACGCAATGCACAATCTCTCCCAGTCACTACCCAGGTTGAACTGCGCATTTCATAGTCTCAAGCCTCAGGTTGCACCCTTGGCTGATGGGACTACACAATGCACAGTTCCCACAACCAATCTCCCTCACTTTCCCATGAAAATTGTGCAATCTCTCTCACTAGTTTGTCGGTTTTCTTCCATATCTTTCTTTAAAGGTAGATTTTAATGTTTGCTTGGCATGTATTCCTTTTCGGTGCCACAAGTACCACAGTTGTTGAGTAGTTCTCTCCAGCAGTCATTGTTACCACGGAACCCAAGATAGTTTCTTCAAAATATGCCACTTAAATCAGTACTTGGGAATTAGTTGAGCAAATATCAATGAACTTGCCAATGTATGTGAACACTCAGTTGTTTGTGGAAATGAGTTAGATCTAACATGGCAGAAGTTAAGGAATTTTTTTTAGCAAAATATATTCAAGCAAGATCTAGAGGACTGGCAGGCATATCTCAATTTTCAACATTCAGGATTGTACATGGTTGCATGCAAATATTCGGTATTCCCATGTGCATATTTCATCAACTGGATTGTTTCACATATTGATGTAAATACCATGACATTGAACAGTGTTAGCTGGTAGAATCTTGTTACTTTTATGGCAAAATATTATCATCTTATGTATCACTTTCCCGAGCCAGAAACACTCATGGAATCATAATTCTATGCTACAAATAGCTATTTGAGCATGAACAATATTGTTAAAGGTTGCGTGAAAGAGCCATTGAAGTTTCAAAAAAACACCTACCTATTCATAAAAGACAAAGTCTCTTAGGATGACCTACTAGATCTTGGTTATCTTATCTTGTAGAAACTATGATTAGCAGAGCACATAGACCTTTCCTGAAGGGTGGGTAGTCTTGTTGAACCAGGTTGTGAACGAGGGGAAGTTATTAAACTAGACAGATTTGTTGGCTCGACAGTTGAGAGCCCATGTAGCACATTCTCTAAATCCTCCCAAGGGTGGGAAAAAAAGGTTTTATATGTCTATATATTTACTGGATGTAATATGTCCACAAAATTCATTTCCTAGCATGGACTGGACATGGACACCATGAGACCCTACCATGTATGTCTATTTCAAGATTCTTTCGGATTGTAGCCATCGAGGAGTAATGGAGAATCTAACTGACCATTTAATTATTTTTCTATGCAAGTTGATATTTAAGGAAGAATCATCTTGCATGTCACGTGGAGAAATGGAGGAAATATCAAAGATCGTATATTGGTTTGCCTCATTAGATGGCACCTTCCTTATAATGTTTGGCGGTCAAAATTCATCACATCTTTTGCCAAGGTATGCCACCAACAAGATTTTCATGCAAGAAGTTTCATATCATATCGCTACAGGGTTGTCATCAGCCTTGCATAAGAGGAATAAAGCGACATGGCCCTCTCTTCCTATGCAAGTTGGATTGTACGAGATCAAGAATCTCAGATTCACGGACACCAAAGGAAATTTGATAAAGAAGTTTTCATTTGGTATCCTAGACTTTAATCCATACAATCCCCGTGGTATTTTCAAATACCAATGCATGAGAATACATTATCAGTGGCTTAGTGGGACATTTCATTGGTCGGTGGAGGATCCATGGAAGAACTTCTGCAATGCCTCTAGACCTCACGAGTCGAGAAATATATCAGGAACTTCACAAGTCACTCCGCGGAAGGAAACAACTCCATAAGCAATGCTAGAAAAAGGAAGAACCATGTGCAAGATAAGGGAAAGATAAAGGTTTCTCACAATCTAGGGGAGAAAGAAGACACAAGATGAAAGCGGATCCAGTTTTTATGAAAGAAGCTTTAGTAATTGAGGTAAAGAGGACACAAAGGATGCAGAGAGAAAAATAGAGGAAGAGAGAAGAGCAGCGAAGGAAATTGGAGGAAGAAAAGAACAATAAGAGAAGAAAAAATAGGAAGACGAAGAAAGGAAAGGCACAATCGCAGAAGAAACAACGCAGAAACAAGCTGAACAAAAAGAACAGGACCGACCAGCAGTAGAGGAGGAAAGCGAACAATTTGAGGATTGGGAGCTTGCCAAGCAGATTGAAGAATTTATTGAGATTTTGGACATGGAGGAGGAATGAGAGCCACAAAACTAGAATGTTGACCTGATGTCGAGTGTACAACCGATCACCATTCAGTGTCCACCACCTATAGCAACAGAGTTAGCTCCGAGTGAGGAAGAGGAATTTGTTCCTCTTGATGATGATCCAGTAATTGATACATACAATATTTCATACGATGAAATTTAGAGAATATTTTACAAGCATGTAGGAAGCACTTTCCATATGAACTCACATCACCTTTATTCATTATAGAAATGGTGATAGTGGCAGACACCAAAAAGAATATTAATGCCATTTCTGAAGCCAACTTAACCTTTGCAGGTGCAACAAAGTCAAACACTCAATATTTGATGGCTGAGAATAATAAATTGGCACCAAAATTATAGGCTTCGAGGCAAGAGGTATAACAGCTCTGCGCAGCAGCACGAAATGCAGCTTTCGCACAAGTTTATCTAGAGGATGAGAGAAACAATACTTGGTGAAATATCAACACTTGGAGAGAACATTTGGAACCTCTATGAGGAGCTTGTGACCGTACATAAGGCATTTTTCCACTTTCATGGCTTGTAGTAGCGGAGAAAACACTTTTTCATAGCTCTTAGGAATGTATATGTTGTCATCATTGTCGTGCATGAAGGGTCAATGCGATACAAAGTGACATTGCTTGAATTGGGAAAGAAAATGAAGCAACATGAAGAGTTGAAGAAAGAGAAAGTCTAAATGTTTATGAAAAACAACAAGCAACTCGCCTAATTCATTGGTGGAATTTAAGCATCATATATATGATTATACAACAACTTTTTTTCTTGGTGAAATCACACAATATCCCATCAGATGGCTCACTCACTGAAGCCAAACCTAGGAACCAGGCCAGGCTAGAGATCAAAGAGTACTTGGAGCAACTTAGACATGTTCCCACCAAGGAATATTTGGAGTTGAACCAACAGAACACACATAACTGCATTGGTGGCCCTTTCCAAATTAGAAAAATGATGCTCCTGCTCGGGAAGGAAGTTCAAACTGGTTCCCAATCATTGTACCTGGATGCTATGGAGGCTAGAGTCTTCTTATAGCCAGACAACATCATGTAGTTTGGTGATGTCATTGCATAGTACCGATATTGGCACTGATATGTGACTGAGAAGCATCAAGTGGAAGTTGTTGAGCTAGAGTTTCCCCAAAATCAAGCATCATATTGTTTTTTCTTGTTAGGTTGTCAAGTTGTCTCTACCCTATTTTTTCTTATATGGGTATGAGTGTAAAATGTAATATTATTTGTAATTAATTTTAAAGTGGAATTACAAGTTCCAATATTGGAATTTGAAGTGTCATGATGTAATGTAATGAGTCATTTAGTAGATAATTTGAAGAGTCATGAGGGGAATCCAAGAGTCACAAAGGGGAGTGTAAAGAGTCACCCACTTTTTTTATAAATATATCCATATAACTCATGTAAATCTATTTTGGGAGACAAGATTTTTGCTAGGCTTAGGTTAGAAAGGAGCTTGGGATTTTTTTGAGACCCTTGGCTTCTCTGTAGCATAGAGGGAGTATTATTATTTGGAGGAGAAGGTGTTGTTTACTTCATGTTCCACTATTGGGGCTAGTGGTTCATAAATGGTATATGTATGATTGGAACTTTCACTTTAATAAAATACCATAGATGACACACTTTGATGCATATGTTGTGAATATAGTAGGACTATTCTTGTTGTATTTGCAATGTATGTTATTTAACTTACTCTTCTGTTTATGAACTATTTCGTTTTCATTGGTACGAATCTTGTTGAATGAGTGTTGTTGTATCATTTCATCACTGTTAACTTGTGAACTATTTCACATATTAGCGTGTCAGATGCCATTTATTCTCCTGTGTTCCTTTCAAGTTGCGTACTATTACAAGCATCTAAGGGGTTCACTTATTTCCCCTTCGTGTGTTGGTACCTTCATGCATCGCACTTGAATTTCTACAGGGTCACACACTTACTCTCACGAAAGTCACCATACATCACCGTCTATGTGTATTTGCATCCAAGGCATATCATTAACACCCATTGCATTGAAAGTGTGTGGTCTAATTGGGACTTCATATCAGGGATATCCCCTTAATGTTGGCGGGTCCAACACCATCAATAGATGTATGGTTTTCGATTTTTCCATGTTGATTTTTAATTTACATATTTACATTTCAGAGTTCTTATTAAATTTCCAGACATTACCTTGTATATATTAGTTTCGTTATTTTGTTTTATTTTTTGTAAATATTTTTTTTATCATATAAAAAGGAAAAAATTATAAGTTATTCGTTAAACCAATCACTACCCCAAGGCATAAAATTTTGGACAGACTTGTCCCACTATCTCACACTCCCTAGTGAGATTCGAGGGGTTGGTTACGAAAAGCATACTACTTCTCCCTAATCAATGATATTTTGGTGACCATAATAGGGAAAAATTAGTTCCCTAATCATCTCTAATAGTCTTGAATTTATGACTATTCAAACCTTAGAATAACCTAATCTTGGGTTTCACATGTGTGATCAAACTAACGTTGCTCATTCATTTCTTGATTTTATCCTTTGAAACACTACTTCTAACGAAGAGTGTGCTCGAAATCGGGATATCATCTCTTGAGATATTCAATTGCAAGATCAACAAGAAGCTTTCCAAAGGTGAATTTGGGAGCGTGAAAACTTGGCTCATATATAGTTTTTTTATCCATATTTCTCATTTGTTATATTTCGATCTGATAAATGACAATTCAATCTAATCAACAACCGATTATTGTCCCACAATTTAATTATCAAAGGCATATCGCCAATTGTGTTCTTTATTACATTTTTTCCAATGCCCCTACTATTTATTAATTAAATCATGATTGGGTTGTAACTGCACAGGAGATTGAAATTGTTGATGAGAAAGAGGTCTTAATCAATAAACGACGCGAACATGAAAACCCATGCATATATGCCCCTAACCAAGATTCTTCGTATGAGTAGTGAAACTCAATCCTCTAGATGTATCATAGGTGAAAGTCCTAAATATACTCATATTGACAAAATTCAAAGATGTAAAGTCATATTACATGACAAGGCTCGACACTGATTCTATAAATTCTAACTAGATCTTCTAGTAGTACCTCTGTTCCAAAGCGCACAATGTCTGGGACTCAATCTCAACCTTCATCTGGAACTCAAGGGTCCACAACCTTTGGGTATTCATCTTCAAGTTCAGGCTCAATTTCCACTCCCACTATCTTTATTGGGTCAATTTATTCATCTTTCACCCCTCATAAGTCAACCACCTGTGAATTTCATTCACAAGTATGGCTTATTCTAATTCGAAGAATATATTAATAATACTCTTTAGAATGTGCAATATCCTCTAAACTTAGCACCATCCAATGCACCTATTCCTAAATTTAAAGTCCATTTACCTAAGTTCTCAGCTAACAAAACCATAATTGTGAATGATCATTTAATCGCATTCTCCAACACTTTCCACAACATTGGGGCAAATGATAATGATACATGCATATGATTATTTTTTAATTCCCTTTAAGGTAGAGTCGTTATTGATTTCTTTGAGCTTCCTCCCAAAATTGTCTCCACTTGGGAGGATCTTTACTACTAGTTCAAATATACCTATGGGAAACCTAGAAACCCTATCGAACTACTATCATATTATAATAACGTCTTTTTTCAAAAGGAGAAGCCATTAAATCATTTAACCTTCATTTTACAAAACTATATAATCAGATTCCTGAAATTATTTTCCCTGCAAATCAAGGAGCGTTGATGCATTACTATTACCCCCACCATACCATAAACAGTTGGAAGAGAAGAATTCTATTAGTCTTGATTCTGCTCTATAAAATTTTCTGGAATATGAAGAAAAGATTTGCAGAACTCGTGTTCCTTTAAAGGGTAAAACCGACAATTTTGACATGACATCCATGCTTCAGCTCAAGCAACGCATGAGAAATAGATTGATTTCATACAAAGTAAGCTTAATATACAACCTCAAACCTAACCCTCTTCTTTAACACACATTCATGATGCTTAGCAATATTATCAACCGAAATATATTTTCTCTCATTCATGGTGTAATCTTTGTGATGAATACCACGATGATAAAACTTGTAAAATTCGAATTAGCGTGAGAGAAAAAATATTTGATAAAAAACCTAATCCTATTGTAGTGACCCTAGACTTGATTGATAGAGAGGAAGTACTAGTTTTTCAGACAAGAGGTGTTTTCAGAGCCCGCAGTGCTAGAAATCAAGTTTCCAAACAACCTAAAAATACAAGAGATACATATCCCTCGGTCTCTCGACCCATTTTAAATACAAAATCCACCTCTCAAAAAGTATTTCCTTTTATCCTCTCTTAAATCTTCCATGTTTCCTACATTTTATGTTCTCAAACATATTCCAAACATTTAAGTTTATTCCTCCTTACTTGATATGGAAACAATTCCTAAACAACAAAGGAAATTAAAGGGTTTCCTTGAAGGTAAAATACCTCCACTAGTTAATTCCTTAGAGATGTAACTGAAGGAAGAAGACAATCAGGACAAAGTCCTTATTGTTCATAACCCCTCATCTTCTCTTAGAACTTTTCCTTTTTATGTCTCCATGAAACTTCACGATAAAATAACATGTTTTTTCTTGCTTGACGAAGGCTCTAGACTTAACATAATGCCTAAAGTCATAATAGAATAACTAGTTCAATAATGTTATGAGGATACCTAAATTAAATTACTTGCATCCAATAAATCTCTCCAAGAAATAATCGATCAAATTAAGGACATCACACTACTTGTCTATGTTCATCTCAAAATTAGAACTACTTGTAACAAAGAAATCATGGACATGTCGGTCTCTAATTATTCAATAATCCTACAAATAGATTGGAAGTTTAGGACCAGTGGTTACATTACATTCGATGGCACACATATGTCCTCGCCTAAGAATGGAAAAAACATTATTCTTTGTGGGGAAGGTCTTATTACACCATATATTGATGGTTTACCCCAACCACATGTTAACTATGTAGAAGAAGCCATTGATGTCTACTCCCTCATTGAAGATGAGATACCCCCTCTAATAGAAACTCACGAGGAATATAAACTCATTCATTTACATTTTGGTGGGACCTCTTCTAATGAGGGTAATGGCATCGGTGTTGTCTTGTATTCCCCTCTCAGAAAAATGCACCAATATTCATTTAAACTCAAATTTCAATGCACCAATAATATTGTAGAATTTGAAGTATTTATTTTAGAGATAAATCAAGCCTTATATTTGGGTTGTAAGTATTTAACCGCCTACAGGGAATCAGATTTGATTGTTAATCTAATAAAGAAAATATATTCTCCTTTTAATAAACTCATTAAAAGATACATTGGAAAAATATCTCTAAACTATTAGCCTTGAATATTACTCGTGTTCAGAGGGAGCTGAATTCACTTGCTGATCGGTTAGCCATTTATGCAATAATTCCTTCTTGTCAAATATTATGTGAAAGGACTGATTTAATTTTACAATATTCTTATAGGCCTCATCTCCCAAACAATGATGAAGACTGGAAATTATTTTTTGATGATGAAAGCATTTGTGCTTTTGTCCAAAACCAACCTATCAAGGAGGATGAGATTATACCTTTGAAAGAAAATAGATACCCAATCGTATTGTCCTCCTTATAAATTTATTTCTCACCAAGTGACATTCCTAACTCCAAAGGAAAAAATGGAGAAGAGTCTTAACACAAAATCAGAGAAACAATTCTGGTAAATATTGGAACCGATGATGATCAAAAGAACTACAAATTGGGTCCCAATGCACCGAAGAAGAGAAAAATAAATTGATTAGTTTATTTTAATATTTTTTTGATGTCTTTTCCTGGTTTTACAAAGACCTTTGAGGTTTTGATCCCAACATCATCCAACATGCCACTCTTATCAACCAAGATCCCAAAACAATTAGGCAGAGACAAATATCGGTCAACCCCACTCTAAAAGGCACTAATAGAAAAGAGCTAGATATATTACTCCAAGATCAAATCATTTTTCTAGTTAAATATTCAAAGTGAGTGGCCAACTTGATCCCTATTAGGAAAAATAATGGTGGCATACGCCTGTGTGTAGACTATCGTTCTTTAAATAAAGCAAGCATAAAATATCATTTTCCTTTTCCTAACCTATATAAAATTTTGTAGCAAGTGGAGATACCATAAATTATGTCCCTTTTAGATGGCTTTTATGGTTATAATTAAATTCACATGAATAAGGTGGAAAATACAAAACTACTTTCACCACTCGTTGGGTTACTTTCGCTTATGAACAAATGCCTTTTTGCTTGGCTAACGTAGGTACCACTTTACAAAGGGATATCTGATTAGCCTTTGATTAGCTTATAAGGTAAATCATTCAAATGTATCTCAATGATATGAAAATATATTCAAAGTTATACAAAGATAATTTTGAACACCTAACCAAAGTTTTCATTAGGTGTAGAAGATACGACATATCTCTCAATACAAAGAAGTTCGTATTTGGAGTCACCGTTGGTAAGATGCTAGGAAATATTGTGTCTGAAGACGAAATTAGCATTGACCCAGAGAGGGTCAAACCAATCAAGAATCTCCCACCCCCTAATTCTAAAAAGGAGATCCAATCTTGTATGGGAAAGGTAAATTTTCTCCACATTTTTATTAATGATTTTTGCTAAAATTACTAAACATGTTCGTAATCTATTAAAGAAATATTGTGTTTTTAATTGGGATGACGACGTGAAAAGAGATTTCCTTACCATAAAAAAAGCCATTTCCTCCACACCAATGCTAGAAAATCCAAACTTCTAAGAAGAACTATCTATCTACACAAACACTATGGAGAAATCCATTTCTAACATCCTTATGAAAAAAAATGATTAAGGGGTAGACCAACAAATTACTTTTATGAGTCAGAGTCTTTCATAAAATGAATTCAAATAATCTTTTATTAAAAAACATGCCTTTGATCTTATTAAAGCAATTGGGAAATTTCAACACTATATCCTAAGAAAACATATAGAGTTAAGAGTCTAGTTACGTGCTTATTAAATTTCTGCTTTCAAAAACTTACCTTTCAAAAAAAAATTCTCTTTGGCTTGCCAAAATTTAGGAACATGATTTTTCAATTATCACTACCAATATGATAAAGGGGCGTGATCTGGCGCTTCACTTGGTTCAATATTTTGTGCCTTGTGATCCATAAAATGATTATTGATCCTTATTTTCCTTGTTTTTAATCAATTAACAACAAATAGATATCTCATATCACCCTTGGTATAAGGACTCGATCAATTACTTCCAGAATAAAAAAAATTCTGATCATCTTGATATAAACCAATGAAGAAAATTGTGTTTATAATCCTCTAAGTATCCAACCTTGAATAACATGTTTTTTCGAATATATTTTAATGTATTTTGTTGTGTCAACGATGAATTTTCTAATGGAATTTTAGCATTGTCTCATGGTTCCACCCATGAAAGAATGCATACAGGAAGTCGTTTTGGGGCCAAATATACAACACATACAATATGAAGATATGGATATTATTGGCCAACAATCTTTTCATATTCATATAAATATGTGCAAAGTTGCAAAGAGTGTCAACAAGCTATCAGTAAAGAAAAAATTCATGCAATGATTTTGTAACCTATTATAGTTGAGTTTCCATTCTCAAAATGTGGTCTTGATTTCATTGAATAAATCAATCCTCGGTCATCTGCAAGGAACATATTTATACTCATTTTCATTGATTACTTCACGAAGTGGGAAAAGGCTATCGCATCAAATAATTCCCGAGACGAGCAAGTCATTGAATTTCTTGAAAATAAATTTTGTCATGATTTGGTATCCCCCTTGATCTTATAACAGATAATAGTTAAGAATTTATTTCTAAATGTTTTACTATTTTTTGTGAAAAATAAAAAATTAAACATCCTCCACGTATTACCCTCAAGGTAATGTTCTCACTAAATCTATGAATAAAAACATCATTCAAATTCTGAAGAAAATATTAAATGATGATTCTCACAATTGGCCTAGTTTGTTGATATATGCCTTATGGGTTGATCTCACAATTGTGAAATAAAGTACTAATGCTTCTTCTTTCTATCTTGTGTATGGACAAGAGGCAGTTATGCGTATTGAACTTGAATTGACTTGACTACATCTTTCCATGTAGGCTAAAGAACTTAACTCCAATGGCATTCCTCAAAGAGTATTTGCCATGTTGGCTTTAGAAGAGAAACATAGTCATTATCTTGATAATCTAAAATTCATAATGAAAAAAATAAAGAATTATTTTGATAACAATTCCAAATCTATCAACTTCATTGTCAATGAAAAAAGTGTTGTTATGGTACTCTATGCATGCAAGAAATGGAAAACACCACAAATTTCATAATTTATGGATAGGACCTTTTAAAATCGCGACAATCATTGGGCCTAATTCATACCTTTTAAAAGATGAAAATTATCACATCATGCCCTACACTACGAATGGCTCTCATCTCAAGCCATACGTAGAGGTAGCATAGGAATAAAACATCAAAATCACCACTCTTACCTATAAATATTTCTTATATTTCATTTTCTTGGTTTGCTTTCTTGATCTTTATCTCCTTTTACATTCACTTTCATTCTAATTTAGTTTTCTATAATTTTGTTATCATTTTTATTTCATGGCCTTTGATAAATTCTAGTGCCTTTTTTGTTATTTTTTTTCCCACCATATGTTGTTACCGAAATTTACCTCCTATTTTATTGTATTTTGATAAGGATAATATATGTCTATATTTTGAGTACAATTGGGAAGTACTTTTAAAAGGACAATAACAGCTTCTCTGATATAATGTATTAATATATATTTCTTTCAAAGAATAAATATTAAGAATTAATTTGCTGGCATCTCTAACCTGTCATCGGAAAAATATTTAATACAGGGACAAGGAACATTCCTTTCATCCAAGAGTTGGATTGTTAACAAACATTATCTAACCTTATTATTACCTGTGACACATCACCCTAAGTGTTGTCTTCTTCATCCTGCTTCTCACATCCCTTGTTTCATATCCCTCAATGACAACTCACATATTACTCATTTGCAGTCCAAGTTATTAATATCATAACCATATACTTCTAAGTTCTGGTTTTCATTATGCAAACCACCCCGTGGAGTTGCCAATGTTGACGCATGTCGATAATGAAATTTTGTAAACCATTGTGATTATATTCCCTTATTCCCTTAAAAATCAAATTAGATTCAAATATCAAAGAAATATATATACTTAAAAAAAAAAAAAACTAGTAGGTGGTACCCTACCTTAAGTAAATTATTTAACGTATGCAATAATATATGACCAATGCATGCTTAAGATTTTTATTATGTTTGGGATATAGGCAAAGTTTTTTCAACAAGAGCAACAAATTAAAGAAATCCCAAGTATATTTATATATACAACATCTCAAAGTATAAAAAGGGATTTTGTTTTGATCTCATAGCTTGAATGTTTTAAAATGTTGAAAATCCAAGAAGACATCTTAATACCCTATCGATGAAGTACTTCACAAAAAAAGGTATAGCATACATATTTATATGGTCAAAAAATGTGATTATGGTAGTCAAGACTTTGCACCTTTATAAACCCTCTTTATATGTGTGGTGGTATACTTTTATATAACGTATGATAGTAATGTTTACATGGTATGCCTGTTATGTGGTCAATCTTATTGTCTATGAAATCGTGTTATTGGATATGGTATGCACTCCATGTAATAAATGATATAAGTTATGAGATAGGATATGTTTTTAAATTAAATGTTAAACCTTGGATGGAAATTTCTTACAAGGTTGAGGTCATTTTTTATTTATGTTGTCGGAGCATTTGATAATGTTGGTTTGAGGGGTCTTGACCCAGGTTCATCTTTAAGGTTTACCAACAAACCCCTGTACTATTGTCCCTTTCGGCAATGGCCTGCTTACGCAGGTCAAGGTCTCACCCGAAGTAGTATGGCAGGGTGCTGGAACGAGGTTTCTGCACCCTGAGAGAGAGAAAGTTAATTAAAGGGGGTCCCTTCAAATCTAATAGACCTGCATTGGAGAAGCCCTAACACAAAAACCCTTAACAATATACCGGAAAAAATAACTTAAGAGAAGCTCATCAACCATCAGATAACAGGTTAACATATGCAAGAAGACTAATTATAACCAGATCTATGCATTCATTCCTTCTTACAGTATTGCACCCACGTGCGCATTCATAAATCAACAGTATTCAACAAACATATATAATCACAGAAATAACACAAAGTGAAACCAATAACTATAACATAGAGATACTTAGATATCACAAAACAGTATTTCCCATTCATTCATATCAGATCCAACTTACAGACTCTATTTACCAGCCCACACACACAGCCAGCAGGGTTCGCACACAGTAGGACTCAGGGTCTCCATGCACATAGCCAGCAGGAGCCCTTACCCAGACAATCGACACAAAATATCCACGGATTAGTATCTAAGTTTAATCCAAAACTTAGCCTATGTCTAGACTCAATTTATCCATCTATTTATATCATATTAGCCTGTGCTACTCTATGGTCCGCACACCATGGTTTGCAGACTCTTGGTCTACCCTTTGACCCGTTACAATTCATTGGGGGCTTTGACCCACCTCGAAGCCCCTGAGCTAGACTAAACTATTACAAAATATTACAAAATTGTTCCAAAATTTACACTAGGGGATGCTGCTCCAACATCCCCCCAAAAAAATCTTGTAACTCCTCCCGAGTCACAGCGGCAGTGGGGTCTTCATCTTCTCTTGGAGTTGTTCGACAATGGCAGTAAACGGGGGCAGGATGCATTCACTCTGCACACCTACTTTCTGAGCGATATCCAGCAACTTTTGTGAAGTTGGTCCTTCGGTAGTTGCGGTGACGCTCTCCAGGGTCTGCTTCAACTGCTTCATTGCCACATCTAAGTCCTACAAAATCTTGAGAGCTTCACCGACCCATGGTTTCTGGTGGTCGGTGAGGACCTGCTTCTTGTGGCGAAGCCCCTCAATTTCATCTCTAAGCACATGGATGGTCCGAAGACGCGCTAAGCGTTTTGTAGTGACAAGGATGGGCATGCTAGCTTCCATTTGTTCAAAATATTGCTCCTTCTGGCGTAGCTCCTGATTGAATTAGAAAAGGAGGGGATTGTGTTGCACCGTGGACCATAACCCCATAGCAGTTTCTAACAATTCTGCGTCGTTGGTGATCTGTGTTGTAATGATGCTTGTAGCTTCTTTGACCAGCATGTCTCATTGGGCGTGCACCTCGGGAGGGGTCTTGGGCTGTAGTTTGGTTTGTAGTGCAACTATTTGTTTCTCCAAGTTTGCTTTAACAACCTGCACTTTGGTCTTGGATGCCTTCAAGGAAACTACCAAGCCCTCAACCTTGGCCTGCGGTGCAGCGGAGGCATGAATCACTTCTGGCATATCCTCACAAAGCCAGTCTATCAGATGCTCTAATTCATCATGTTGAGCAACTGTTGCGATGTGTGTTGCCTGAGCTTGGGTGGTTTCGGCAGCTTTAGTCACAATGGTTTGCTCAGCCTCATTTAGCTGTTATTGCGACCACATTTCTCTGTGTTGGAGCTCGTCGAAGATGAAGACATAGAGGGTGTGCAGCTTCTTTCCAGTTAGTCTCGCAACATTGAGATCGATCGCAGAACAAGCGCGGACTTTCTCGCACAGGATCGAAGGTACTACAGTGAATGTCGCGCCTAGGAGGGGGCACATCCGACTCTTTGTCAAAGTGTCCAAAGCTTTAACTGTGGCTGGTTGGCTCGCTTGATTCTGCCTTGCCTGATTCACACTCACTTGAATCATATATTCTTTTAACTGAAGGGTGTGCAACCCAAACTGCAAGGCTTCCACCGTTGCCTTCTGCTGATCTTCTAGGGTAACCCATTGGTCTTCGGAAGCAATAGTGATATTTTCCCCAATATTATCCAAGTCTTCTTCTGTTAAGGTGACCTCCACCTCCCCACCAGTCTTAGTGGCCTTACGCTTCTTCCTTTTCCCTTTTGGAGGCTCTCCTGTGCGCTTTGTTCTGTGTGGGGACTCCGCGCCCTCCCCACCAAGCCTTTCAACTCCCTCGTCCCGTTGAGACTCCTGCTCTACCCCCTTGGTGGTATCCTTAGGGGTCTCCTTGGTCTTGGTTTTGTCCGTTGAGTGCACCTCAGATTCTATTGTTGTACTGGGCGAGACAGTATCCTTCGGGGCTGCGTCCTTGCCAGAGGTTCCTGTTGTAACCGAGGTGAATCATTTGAAGCCAAGATTCCATGCTGGTGGCCAAGTTGGGACAAGTTAATCGATCTCTGCTTCCGCGGCCATATATGGAAGGTTATACCATGCTTGATATTTGCGGGCCTAAATCTGCACATTGTGCATGGTGACATGGAATTTAGCAATGCATTTTTATTTTTCATAGACCACAGGCGACAAGCACGGCCTAGAATGAATCGATGCTGCCAGCGCACGGTCGAATAACACCCAGAATCCCAAAGGTTTGCATATCGCGCACATTCACAAAAATCAAGATCAAGCTCAGGGAGCACTGCATCTTCATGTCTCTCCCACGCAACCAAGGCAATCAACATCAAAAGCCAGGAATAGCAAAATGCCTTTCCTTGGTCCTGCACCTCATGCACATTGCCTAAAAATTCTTCGCAGAGTTACTACAACCAGTTCTAGCAGACTCCTTTTTTGCACCATCCAGTTAGCTGAATCACATAAGCAGGGATGGCCAATGCCCTATGCTTGTGCATCATTTTACAGGCGAGTAGTAAAGTACCCATGCACACTCCCGAGTCAGCTATGGTTTCTACCAGGAATCCTCTCTTAATGCGATCAACTTTATACCTCTCCTGCACTTCGTCGGCAAACTTCTGCTCATATTTCTTGCCAAAGCCCTTCATGAGATTGGGCCCTTGCATGGGCAGGTTGGTGATTCGGTGAATTAACGCGGCGTCGATCGCGATGCGGCCTTGGATCCACAAGCACCCATCGTGGATCAGTGCCAACAGCTGGCGCACAACCAGGTTGGTGATGGCATAATGGCCAAGGTGGGGGATGCGCAGAAAATTCAATATCCTCGAGGCTTCTAATCCACGTGCCCACAGCATCGACTCCACGACATGTTATCATACAACACCCTCTCAAGATATAATTCTAGGGCCAGGTCTAGGAAGGCGTCTGCATTTGCTAAATTGTGATCATCAAATTTTATGGAGGGGAGGCTCCCGAACATGTCACCTATCAAGGGGACCTCCTCTGGGATCAGTGGTATTTGGAAGTATTCTCATATCACATCAACGTTCTTGGGGGTGCGCACCATTGGTTTTCTTGGCTTAACGTATGAGGGCAACCATGAGAGCAGAGTCACTTGTAGAGCTTCCTCTTGGGTTGTCATGGGGTGCTTTGATGGATTTGGAAAGCGTGCCTAGGGCACCTGCCGAGGGGAGTTCACAATTCAAGGGGATGTGCGCAGCTTCACCGCAACCCACTTTGTGGCTTTCCCCTTCCCTTTCTATTTTCTTGGCTCCTTTCCCTTTTCCTTCCCCTTCCCCATTCCCTTGGCCGGCATAGACACAACCTCTTCAACGTCGAGGGTTACTTCAAACAAATCTTCAGACCCAATTTCGATGGAGGTCGTAACAGGAAATGAATCAGCGGGGCCAGAAGCAGTCATTCTTGTTGGACGGATAAGTCATTCTTGTGGACAAGACAAACCTCCCAAGTGTCCTACGGACAGCTAGGAACAAACAGACAAACAGAAACTATTTTCTCTAGATAATATTTGATTCATTAATTAGCTACAACAGGGGTTTTGAAGACCTACTTGTAGTCCAGTGCTATTTGTAATAATCTTCTTTCCAATTGCTTGAAAGAGTCATCTTCAAAGATCTGCAATCACAAACATGGAAAAAATCAATAGCACCTGCATAGGATAAACTAATTCACAAATTATATATCTATCAAGATGATCAAGAAATTCAAGAAATAAGCTAATTAATTAAATAACTCATTGATAAAGCATGATAAACAAGCTACTTAATTAAATAACTCATTGAGAAAATGGTATTCATTCGTATTATCCTTGATGAAGAAGAGCCTTACAACCGTGTCCGCCTTGATGTCGTACAGGCCTTCTTGGGGTCCGAAACAAGCGTTTCCTTTACTCTGACAAGCTTTGCACTCTCTCAGCTAAAATGCACATGGGTGTGTAATCATTCCCATATAATGATCAGTTAAGAGAGTCTAAGTCTATACAACATTTCTACTCAAAAATTCTCAAAGTCTAACTCACTAACTCACTAACTCCTCTTGAAGCTGCACTATGGCTTCAATTTATAGGAAAAGAGAGGAGGTTATATTTCCTCATAAGAGGGGATAAAATTCTCTTTTGAAGGGATTTAGCTCCATAAATCAAGGGGTAGGCTCCCATAATGGAGGAATGAACATACACGATAGAAGCGAACCTTCAACCGGATAATTGCTTCTAGAAGCTTCTAGATTTGACTGTTAGGCTTCTAAATGTTACTTTCCGCCTTCATTTTACCTTTTACAGGGGTCCGCACCCTTAATGAAGAAAAAGTGTGTTTAGCTCCACATGCTTTAGATCAAAAAGGTGCGGCACCGCAGGCAATATTAAGAGAAAGTGCGGTACAAGTATTTTTAAGACTTTATGAGCTTTTCTCTCAATTTCAAGGCTTGATTTTAGGAACTTTAATGTTGTAGACTTCTAAGGGAGTACTAAAACGTCACGGTGAAAAATTTCAGTGTAACAAATTGCCCCCTAAAGTGCGAATTCTGAGAGCATTCGAAGAGTGATGTGCTTTATCATTTCAAGGATTAGCCTGTGGACACCCCAGTCGGAATCCTGTAAAAACATTCAATGCAAAACATATATATATATATATATATATATATTCACTGAGGTAGGCATTCCCATACTCAGATCAAAAACTAACTAAACTTGTTCTAATACAGAAATGATTTTAATATTACATCAATATTGTAGACACAGCATGGATGCAGCCATCTGTAATGAATAGTCTATTGCATAATGAATAATAAAATTCCTCGTAACCTGGATGGTGGAAACTAGATCCAGGGTCTTGATTTCTGCTTCCTGAACTAGTACGGTTCTATCCATGCAATTAAATATGTTGAAGTTGAACATGGTAGAACCCACTTGATTACCATTCAATGATGTGAACTGTTAACAAGTGTGAGAGAAACCACCAATAATGATAATGGCTCTCAAAGTACTCAGTACAATCCATGAAATGTGAATAAGTGATCTGAAGTTGAACATTTCACATAATCGTTCGATCGAAGGTCAATGATGCAACCTGTCGTCGAAGGTGAGAAACCTGCCATTAAGGCATGCAGATTCCAAGGTACTGACGGATTCTAGATAAAATTCCTAGATGATGAGGTTTCGTCAATAGAAAGTGATCTGTCGTAAGCAAGCTCACGACACAAAACCATAGATCAAGTTTTGAAGAATTTTTTTTTTTTTTTTTTTTTTTTTTTTTACAAGGACTGACTCAGGGATGGTCAATGCGAATGGAGACAAATGTTTGCAGATGAATGGTTTGTTTGAATTTCCTCTTGAACACATAACGACACTACAAATGGTTTGGTAATAGTTGCCCTAAGCTAATACCCAGAAACCGGTTGAAGACCTTCAATGTGGTTTGATTAACTGATAGGCAAAGGATTTTCCCAAGCCAGGTAGAAGTGTGACAAAAATTGTCGTGTTCAAGAGTGGTTTACTGCTTTTAAATCAAAGTATAACAAATGAATTTGTTTTCTCTCTTCTCCCCCACCATTTTTGGCAAGTACCTCTTTATTTTTGACAAGCTTGAGGAGGATAACATTTGCTTGTTTATAAGCTCATCCTTCGGATGAGTCCAACTTAGTTTAAAATCGAACCCTAAGAAGGAGTGGTCCGTTCCTGTTTGTAATCGGCAGGTCCTTTACTGTTAAATTTTAACGAGTCCAGTATAGGAGAAACCCGGTGTTTTTCATTTTTAGGGAGTCAGAAGAAAAAACTTAAGAAAACTCCATGGGTGTACTTTTTCGTAATTTTAGTCTCTCAGGCCCGAAAAAGGATAAAATCATGCGAGAGATAACTCTATTGACCATGATTAGTCAACGTATACCTTTTTCGTAAATAGTCCATTTTAGTCTGGAAAAGGGGTAAACTTATACTGAAGGGACGACTGTTCATTTCCTTTAACAAGTTCGAATAGTTAAGTACTCGACAATATTTTCATTTTTAGAGAGTCTGAAAAGGGCTTAAAAGAGAACTCCACGGTTTCGCTTTTTTGTAAATTTTAAAGAGTCTGAAAAAGTGATAAAAATATACTCTTCGTCAAAAATGACCATTTCACCTGAAAAATCCGATATTCTGCACAAAAACTCAAAACATTAAACGTACCTACTTCAATAATAAAAATATTTTGAAAAACCATCTTTTTAAAGTGAAAAATAAACAAATTTAAATTTTATTTATTCGAAAAAACTTATAAAAAGGAGTTTTCAAAATTGATTTTTACCGTTTGAGTTCAGAGTGAAAAATTTAAAGCTTTTGGCAAAAAACGCTCCAGAGAAGATTCCAAACGAACCGACCGTCGAAATCGAAAACTGTCTGCTCCAGGTAATCCACATCCTCTTTTCCTTGCTTTTCATCCGTTCATTTCCTAAATTTATGGTTTAAAATTCATTTTTGGAGAAGAATTAGGTTCAAAATTCTGCCCTCGGGGGTCCGCAGGTAAGACACACAGTACCTGCGGACCCCGAAGTTTTCTTACAAAGAAAAATGCCGTGGTCCCGCACCTTTAGCACAAAGCCCGTGCAAAGCTACGCACTGTCTCTAAACGAAAAGTGCGGGGGTGACGTGAAGAATTTAAAAACATAATTTCTTTCCAAATTACCCAAAATTTCCTTTTTAAAATGATTTTAATTTTTGATTTTGTTCATTGGAGGATATTTACAATGCTTATCTGGCGGGAACGTGAACATGAGGAGGTGGACGAAGCTGCAATGATTCATTCACCTACATTACAAGTTTTAATATCATGCAGGCTACTTAAATTCTGGGCTATCAGTGGCATGAGAGCTCAAGTAGACCTTCTCACTTGGTTGGTAAACAAGTGGGATGTACAGGACCAGTGTTTTATGATTGGAGGCAACCGGCTCAAAATTGAGCTGGAGGACATATATTTTTTGACTGGTTTGTCTAAAAGAGGCGAACCAATTTCTCTATTTGGGGCTAGGCCAGGTGGCTAGTTTGTCGCTAGCCTGCAATTAGAGTTCTGCAATGATGAGGCCAATCCTAAAGACAAACGGATTGATATCAAAACTATTATCCATCCTGAGTTAAAATTGGTTGCATTTACCATAACCAAGTTATGTGGAAGTGTAGCTTTGCACGTTGCTACTGGATCTCAAATGCGGATTGCAGTAGATTGTTTCCGAGGCACCATATTCAACTGGTACGAGGTAGTGTTGGCTAACATCAAAGGCCAACTAACTAGATAAAATAATTGGAAGTTAAATAACTTCAGATATGGATCAATCATAGTTAATTTTTCTCTAGAGAGGATTCCTCTACTGGCCCCGCAACATATTCCAATTGATGCTGGTAGAGCTCAAGGGCCTCGGATGGTCCGATGGGTTGCTTTGATGGCCCGTCATAGCGAGGGTGCAGAGATTGTTCGATTTCCCTTGGCATACTTCCATTGGTTAGAGTACCAACTCTTTGTGATAGACGATTTTCCTTATGCGGGTATAGATTTCCACGACGACCGAGATATGCCACTTCCTCCAGGAGTTCAGTGGGATGAGTCAGGTAAAAATTCTTTTTGACATGCTCTAATTTCTAATTTTTATTTTGTTTTTTAAATCATTCAAAACTGATAACAAAAATTTCAAATGCAGATGTGGGTCCACACCGACCAGTCACTCTTCGCCCCTTTGAGAGGAGGCAAAGGGATGCAGCTGTAGCAGCACCACCACCACAGGATCAGACAGCAGAGATCCTTACTGATTTGGAACACCATCTGGAGAGGTTATCTATGGACATACCTGAGACTACCATAGACGACATTCCACTTCGTTTGCAGAGATATGTCATTGGTGTTCCTGGACCATTCAGGAGATTCCTGAGTAGAGTGGCACGAGCTGTAGTATATTATCATGATCATTACCATGGATAGTGGATGATCGATTGTATAGACTCATATCATTTTTGTATCACTTTTTTCCCGATCATAAGGCATTTTGAACCTATGATCGAGGACGATGTACTATTTTTTGAAACACTACTCTATGTTATGATATACTTCTATTTCCAGTTACCTGTTCAACATATTATCGAATGTTATTTTGATTTACTGCTTTAATTATTGAAAATGTATGTTTATAACACTAGAAGCTATTGCATCTGCTAATGTGTTTAGAATGTATTGATACTCAATATAATCAAATTCTCGTTCCAAGAGACGAATTTTCAAAAATAATCTTAACAACACTGGGTTTCTAATTGAATATACTCGATTTAATTGTAATACAACGAGCTCAGAATCTAACCTGATGATCAAACTCCAAATTCCAAATTAAATGGATTCAGACAATAATTCAATAAATGCGCTATATTCTGCAATATTGTTTGTCGTTTGACTAAGGCTTACCCCATGCATAGATGCTAACTCGTCGGTGGGTGAATAAATAACCCAGGCTGCGGAAGAAATGTTCCGTGTACTACGACAAGCACCATCAGCAAAACCAATGTAGGTTTGAAAAGACGTCGACATCTGCAATTATCAAGAGTAATCTAGATAAGCAGGAATAGTAGTAAAAGCACACTTAAGCTAGGCACACGTTTCTAATCTACATCACACCAGCTAAAAACTAACTAATATATAGGAAAGATCTTCACACAAAAATCAAGCGTAATATTTCTTCAGATAAAGCCCATTTCTGGGTTTGCCTAAAGAAACTCCATCAAAATCAATCAATTCATAGGCCCCTTTTGCAAGATATCGCTTGAAAATATAAGGACCATGCCACATAGGTTCGAATTTCCCAGACCCTAGCTTATCATTAGCTTGATCATATAGCAAAACTAGGTCTCCTTCTGAAAAAATATGAGGTGTAACACTTCTATCATACTGAGCTTTCATTCGTTTCGCATGAGCCTCGGTGGCTAATGCAGTAGTACGTCGATTCTCATCTAATTGAGCTAAGTAAAAAAAGCGTTTTTCCTCCTCAGAGGTAGCTGGTAGTAACTCTATGGCTAGTTTGAGTGACAGTATCTCACATTCAATCGGTAATACCGCTTCTAAACCCTAAACCAGTTGAAAAGGGGTAAAGCATGTTGATGTTTTTGCTGAGGTCCGATATGCCCAAAGTGCCAAAAAAAACATGGTATGCCAATTTGATTTATGAATGCCGATGATTCGTTTGATCATGGTAACTAAAACTTTATTAATCGCTTCAGCAAGACCATTAGCCTGTGGATAATAAGGTGTATAACTGTCATGGCGCAGGCCAAGTTGGTCAGTTAACTAAGTCATCATGATGTTTCGAAAATGACTCCCATGGTCAGTAATTATTTCTTGGGGTACACTGAAATGAGAAATCACATGATTGAACACGAAAGTAGCTGCAGTTTTACCATTTGCCATAAATGTAGGCATTGCCTCGACCCATTTGGTAAAATAGTCTACTGCGAGAATAATATACCCATGCCCCCCAGCCGAGTGAGGGTTACATGTAATGAAGTCAATGCCCCATTTTTCAAAAGGACCGACAACAATTATAGGGTGAAGAGGAGTGGGTGGTGCACGCATATTTCAATCAAAATTTTGACAATTATGGCATTTTTGGACCGTATAAATACAATCTTTAAATAAGGATGGCCAAAAATAACCAGCGCGCAATATCTTTTTGGCTGTGGCATACCCAGACATATGACCGCCACATGCTCCAGAGTGACAGTCAATTAAAACCTTTTCGGCTTCTTCATGGGTGAGACAACGTCGAAAAACAGAGTCTGCACCACGACGGTATAGTGTGTCGCCAACAATATGATATTTTTAAGACTGGAAACGTATTTTACGTTGTTGTGATCGTGAAATTTCGGGCCGAAAATATTGGGTCTGAAGATAAACAATGATATCCCCATACCAAGGATCTATGGTACTAATAAGAAACAAGGATTCGTCTACGATCGGTTGTTCTGCCACAGTTTCTGTATCAGTACTTGGGAAGTCACAAATAAGTTTAGCAAATATCAATGACTTCTTTTATTTGGATTTTTCAAATTCCAAGTCAAACTCCTATAGGATAACAATCCATTTGGAGTATTTTCCCCCTAGCAATTGTTTGGTAAAATATACATCATAGGGTTACAATCAGAAATCACTGTTGTTTTGCGTAAAAGCATGTAGTGACGAAAACGTTGGAAAGCTTGGACGGCTTCCAAGGCCAATTTCTCCACATGTGAATATTTGATTTCAGTCGGATGCAAATTACCACTAAGATAGTAAATCACATGTTCACTATTGAATTCATCTTCATGAACTAAAACCATTCCTATCGTGGAATCGGAAGCGGTGAGGTACAAAAAATAATCTTGGTTGTAAATAGGAGGATGCAGTAACGATGCATGGGTCAACGCATTTTTAAGAGCATCAAAAGATCGATCGGTGATCTCGTCCCAAAAGAAAGCAATATTTTGTTTCAATAACCTAGAAAAACCTTTCGTTAAATCGGAGTAGTTAGGAATGAATCGACGTAAAAAGCTTGCTTTCCCTTGCAAACTTTGGAGTTGGATAAGAGTATAAGGAGGAGGTAAATTGATGATAGCCTCAACCTTCAATGGATCAACACGAATGCTTGCCTTTGAGACAATAAATCCCAACAATCGTCTAGATTGTACGCAAAAAACACATTTGTGAGGATTAAGACGAATCTTATAATTCCTACATCGTATAAAAATGGCTCGTAAATGAGTAATATGATCTACTCTACGTAAGGAATGAGCAGGCAAATCATCGAGGTAGGGTTGCACAATGTGTTTAATGTCATGAAATGCATAAGACAATGCCCTCTGAAAAGTGGCGCCAGCATTCTTAAGTCCAAAAGGTAATTTGTGATAAGAAAAAGTCCCCAATGGACAAATGAAAGTTGTTTTAAGTTGATCTGCAGGGAGTATGTTAACTTGATTGTAACCGGAAAATCCATCCATGAATGAAAACATTTCACTTCCAGCACAATCATCAACAATTTGATCGATATAAGGGGTTGGATAGTTGTCTTTTGGACAAGCTCGATTTATATCCCGATAATCGATGAATATTCGTATTGTTTCTTGTCTTGTATTGACAGGAACAATATTAGACATCCAATCCGTTAACGGAATCAGATAAATAAAACCTGCACTAAGTAATTTTTCAACTCCTGCTTTAATAGCAACAGCTTTTCTCGGATGTATCTGACGTAATCTCTATCTGACGGGTTTAGCATCCGGGTATGTCTTAATTTCATGAACAACAATCGACGGATCGATTCCTGGCATTTCTTCATATGACCAGGCGAAAATGTCGCGGAATTACTGAAATAAGGCTTTATATACTTGGATTTCGTCAGGCGTACAAGAAGCACCTATATGAATGTTTTCAAAAATTCCAGGTTTTACTGAAATTTCAATGGGAACCGTTGTAGAAATGTTTTCTAAATTCAATTTAGAATCGAAAGATGAGATATGATTTTGAGGTTCTTTGACGTAATCAGTAGTAAAAATAGAGGAAAAATTATCCTCAAAATGATCAAGATCAGGTAAAAACGAAGACCTATGATGTAGATCTTCCCATGGTAATTCATCGAGAGACAAGAATTCATGAATTTGTTCATTAGTATTGAATATGTGTTGATCAAGATCTGGAATTGATGTCAAAGCTGAGCTCGATATTGAAAATGAATCCTCATTGATCACATTCACTGGATCTGATTCAGTTGAAGGAGTATCAGAAAATGACTGTACAGTCTGATATGCTAACTCAAAAGGACTCAAAGGCATCGCACCATCAAAAGGATCTAGTTCTGATTCTGAAGGTACTATCCAAGGATCATCAAAGGAAATAGTACTTGATGTAATCATATTAATATTAGCAAAAGGAGGATGTACGTTCGGAGCAGGCAAGAAAAAGGTTCCCAATAAAGCGGAATCTTTAATTAACCCTACCCCAACATCCTAATAAGGGATAGTTGATTTTCCGATATGTTGGATACTATCAGTAGAGGCTGGGTCGGATGAATAATATGAAAGCTGATATATTTTAACGATATTTCCTTTATCAGGAAACATGATGAGACGAAAGATCAATGATACAACAGCAGTCATGGCATAAGACCAAATGCGACCCAGGAGAAGGTTGTAATCCAGAGGGGCATCAACCACTTCCACATCCAAATTAATGGTTTTTCCTTCGAACTCTATTGGTAGATCCTGTAAAATACCACACGGCTGAAAACCTCTTCCATCAAAAGCTTTGAGGATAGTCGGTGATTGGTTAATTGTCGGAGAACCAAGTGATTTCTAACATTTTAACGACATAATACACATGGAAGCCCCTTCATCAACAACATTACGAAAAATACATTTGTTTTTTACTATTACCGAAATTTGAAAAGCCATTTGATGAGGTAAGCGAGGTGTAAAATTCTCTAAATCGAAGATCATGAGGTTCGAATCCTGGAGATCTACAGCTCCTAAGGCTGACAATAGTAATTTTCTTTGGGTTGGGCATGATTGCAGCACTTCCAAAGCCGACATTGTTGAAGGGGAAATTGCCAAGTCTTCAACAATATTGTAATTTTGAGTAGCTCTCGCATGTGGATTGAAAGTTGATTGACAAAGTACACCTTTAACAGGTGGTTTGATTACTAAGTCAGGATTTTGTTTCTCGATCTGTATCAGATCAAAAACTGAAGGAGATGTAGTCGATGCTGAATTAGATGTTTCTGCTTCTTTACCAAGATTTTTACTACTGTAATCTTGCGATCGCGTCGCAACCATGAAAATATCCTCTAGCGTATTTGAGGAAGATCCAATCATATTACTATCTTGAGTAGGAAAGGGATCCTTCAATACAGCAGGTATGGGTGAATCCTTAAAAAATTTAGATACCTCGGCTCTACGTGGACACTCTTTTGTAAAATGATCCTCATCACAGATCAGACATGGATAACGAGGTTTTCGTTTTTCGTCAGTTGGTTCAGTTTTGTCGTTTTTATCTTTTGAAGATTTTTTCTTTTTATTCTTACCTTTCTTCTTACCACCAGTTTTAGGTTTGATTGTAGATGATTCTACAACATGAATATCGGCGGAAGTTTCAACAGAAGAATCTCCTTTCGGTGAATCGGGTAAAGTGATAATAGGATAAGTTGTCTTGGAAGATTTCTTCTTACTTTTACCAGTGCTAACAGAACCAATTACACCATCCACGGCATGAGAGATGGAAGGAGTTGTATTTAATTGACCAGGTCTTGGTAAATCAAGGATTGTATCATACAGAGTACCTGACTGGGTATATACAAGGTCAAGGTACTGAGCTTGAGCAATGACTTGCTCTTCTGTAACAACGAGTCCTTTGGCCAAGTCTTTAGTAATTTTGGGCAATAACGATTTAATAAACCATTTAGCCAAAATTTGATCTGGAATAAAGACCTTCACTAAACGCCTCCTATGTCTCCATTCATGAATGTGATCGGATGTACGTAGACGTAGATTGTTTTAATGAAGTCAGCAATTCCGTGCCATTGTCGTATCTGACAGGCAACTGAAAATGGGTTTAGAAAGCAGTAGCTAGTGCATTAAAATTATTAAAAGAGCCTCATGGTAACTCAATGTACCATTTGGCAACTAAACCAATGAGAGTTCTCTGAAAAAGACGCAAACGAATTGAATCATCGATTAGTGAATTGGATGCACACCAGAGGTGATAAGTCATAACATGATTAGATGGGTCCTCTCCTGAATTACCCTCAAACTTTGGAATATCACTGGGCAACTTGTTAGGCATCAGCGGCCAATACGGAAGATAAAAGATAGGATCGTTCGTAAGGCACGATAGATCAGGTAAATCTAAAGTTGCTATAAACGGTAATCGATGAATAGGGTCTTGATAACCTCGTGTGATCAAACCAGTTCTAGGAGGAGGATATACAGGATATCCTGGAATTGGATGCGCATTGGGAATCGTGAAAACTCCTAGATAACCAGGATTAACCGGACCATACTGGGGTTGTTGAGGTATTTTATAAGTATACCCAGGGTACGGTTGATACTGATATACTGGATTTTGTGTAGCCTGTCCAAATTGATACTGTCCCTAGTACGGTTGATAAGTAAATTGTGGTTGACTAGTAAGAATCGTACTTGTACCAGCTTTTCCTGTAGGTATCTGGACCGTACTGTGAATTGTAGGTCCTGACTGTGGCACAGATACTTGAGGAATTTGCACTGACAAAGGGGTAGTAGAAACAAGAGCTACAGATACTCCAGAAATAGGTGTGGTAGGTTGAACAGAAGTTGCAGCAGTAGCTGAAGTTTGAGACGGAGTCTGAGGTGTACTAGGCCCAGGCTGCTGAATAGAACCAGGTGCAGGGATTTGAATGGTAGGCTGGACAGGTTGCTGGGTTGGACCAGAACCTATGGGTTGTCCAAGTTGATTAGGTAACTGCACATTGGGTTGCAAATTCTGTTGAATTTGAGATGGATCCTACGCCATATTCATTCCAGGGTATTAACCCATAGAAGGTTGTGCATATGAAGTACCATAACCAGGTTGAACATAAGTTTGATAATTAACTGGAAAAGTTCTGGTTCCCTGTAACAATGGTTGACCTGAAGGAGGTTGAAATCCTTGAGCTGGGTATTGACCTTGAGGTTGATAACCTTGAGGCGTGTATTGAATCTGGGGTTGGTATTGACCTTGAGGAATAAACTGACCCTGGGGTTGACCCTGAGGAATAAATTGACCCTAGGGTTGACCCTAAGGAATGTACTGTCCTTGAGGTTGTTCTCCAGGCAGATAATATTGTCTTATAGTTTGTCCTGGTAAAAAATTACTTTGAGGTTGCCCCCCAGGCGATAACTGACTACCTTGAGGTTGCCCCCCAAGTGGTAACTGACTACCTTGAGGTTGAGGATTTGGAACATTGTCAAACATCATAAAAATCTATTCTGCATTCAACGTTTCAGTTTTAGTTTCATTTGTACCAGATGATAGCACTTGTTCAATTGGTTGAGGAGCTACCGCCGGGAAAGTACCAGAGAGCGACTAATATCCCGAAGGAACAGATGAACCACCGTATAAAAATGTTTCCGGAGATTGAGAAAACATAGATGACTCACCTGACATAGCTGATGAAGGATGATAACCTCTCGATGTAGGATGAAAAGGAATTCGGGGTGGTGAATAAGTAAGACCTGCGTTTTGTAAAAAATCTGTCAATGATAAATACCAAGCGTCAGCTCTAAAAAGACTGTAGAATATTGATTCACGTTCCCTAAGATTCAAAGTTTCTTGGTTTTCGAAAAGAACTACGTCTTCGTCTAGACCAACAAGTTCTTCAATACATATGAGATCAAAAGGAAGGTTTTCAGTAATGCGATGTCTTACCCTAGGTGAATCAGGATCACTAGAAGTCGGAGTAACAAATCCTGAAGATGGTTCCAACACAGCAGGTTCAGTTTCGGGCTCAGAAATTTCTGGTTCTTTAGCTAATTCACTGGTTGGAGAAATACTACCAGTAACTTCGGAAATTGAAATTAGCTCTTGAATATATTCTGTTGTTTATGATTGATAATCAGGATGAATAACTATGGATGATTCTCCTGGTTTTGTTGATCTAATTCTACTGACACTAGATGGTACCAGTGCTCACAGTCCTTCAAGTTAACTTGGTGTATACTCAAGGTTTTTCCCCTGGAGTCTACACGATTGTCTTGGTAATTCAGCCACGATTGAAAATTATTAATCACACGCAATCAAAGAAAATTTCAATGAAAACTCCTAAAGTCACTAAGGCAACAAACAAATGAATCACACGCCTAAAAATCTAGGAGATCAAACCACACACAAACAGTAACTTCCCACACTAAAAATACTAGTTGGTGATGAAATCCAACATCATAGTATTTTAATGTAGAAAGGGCGGTTGGAAAAGTTACCCCGACAACCTGCTTAATGAAATAGACCGGTGCAAGTTCCTCCACTTAAACCATCTCGAGTGAAGATAACCCTCCGGAGAGTCCAAGTGAGTCTAGTCGACGTCTACTCCAGGTACAGTGGGATCTTTCCTCCACCATCACCTTATGAAAGAATCGTAAAGATTATGGCCACTAAGGTTACCAACAGGAACTAATATACCTGGGGGAATAGTCTACGATCCGACATACGTACAAGAGTAGAGTAACAAAGCTCAATCCCCTTGAATTTTCCTTGACATAATCCAAGGTATACCGACAAGTGACCCCAGGCTCCTCGACAATGGTCTATCCGAGGTTTACCATTTTTAAAACGCGCACATCTTCTATCGTTCCCAATGAGATAGAACTGATTATCCCACTGGTTCGGATATGACCTTGTGCTTGACTCCTTTAAGAGGAGCTTCCCAGAGCATAGAAGCGACTATTGGATGTTTCCTACTGCAAGATCAACTACTTGTTTGTTTTAATTGTCTTGGAGAGTTAATTACTCCCTTCTCCAAGACACTAGCCTAAGCTATATTGGAGAAAAGAGCCCTAGAAATATAAAAATTACTAGATTGATTTTAATTTAAGTGTTGATTTTAATAGGTTGTTTCTTAGGAAAATAGGTGCGAAAGTGAAACTAATGATATGTAGTGACCCGACTCAAAACACACTAAAAATGCATCTTATATGAGAAACGATTCCTTTCCTTTCAATGAATTTTATCTAAAAGAAAGAGTTGAGAAATGCAATATTTTAAAACAATTATTTCCTTTAAACAAGAATAAATGAAAAGAAATCTAATTTCATGAGAACTCAAAATGATGAATTGCTCAATAAGAAATCCCTTTATCATTCAAGATCTAAACTACAAAAAAAAAATTCTCCGAAAGAAGACTACAATTTTTCTAGAAATAACACTCAAAACTAAAAAAAAAACACTAATTTTGAGATCTAAAAATTCTAAAAATTAAATATGAATTAAAACTTTAAATATTTTGAGGATGTTTTTCTTAGCTTGTTATCTAACTAATAAATTCTTTGCCTAGATCAGCAAGAACTCAAAAAACATCCAATTTTGGTTTTTTAAGTGAAATTCCAAACTTATCAACAAAAGTTTTTTAAAGATTTGCAAATGAGAAAATGGGATCTAAATCTGATAAAACAATTTCTGTTATTAAATCAAACTCAGCAAGAAAGCAAGGAAATACCGGTGATCTAAAGGTATACCAAGGCTTCTAATCTTTGAGTGGGATAAAGACTAAGAAAAAATCGTTATAACATGCAAATCTTTCATAAAATCATTCAAAACTTAAATTCTGAAATAAACTCTCAATCAAAGTTTTCTGACAAAAAACACAAGTCTAGATATACACTGAGAATCTAACAAACTGATCCAGAAAATAGAATTTTAAGGTTTTATAAAAAATTTTACAGGTTCCACAGTTTCCAGTGTAAACAGGTGCGGTCCCGCACTGTTTATACAAGAAAAAAGCGGAGATGCCTGCACTGTTTCTAAAAGAAAAGTGCGGATACCAGAAAACTAAGAGAAAAATGAAAATCTTTAAAACATTTCTCAGGGATTCTACTGGGATAAACTACCCAAGCCAGTATAAACCAATCTAAATTAGAAAAACTAAATTCATAAGTCAAAAATAAAAGAAATCAAAGTTCAAGATCCACCCCCAGCGGATTCGCCATTTTGTTGGACGGATAAGTCGTTCTTGCGGACAAGACAGACCTCCCAAGTGTCCTACGGACAGTTGGCAACAAACAGACAAACAGAAACTATTTTCTCTAGATAATATTCGATTCGTTAATTAGCTACAATAGGGGTTTTGAAGACATACCTGTAGTCCAATGCTATTTGTAATCATCTTCTTTCCAGTTCCTTGAAAGAGTCATCTTCAAATATCTACAATCACAAACATGGAAACAATCAATAGCACCTGCATAGGATAAACTAATTCACGAATTATATATCTATCAAGATGATCAAGGAATTCAAGAAATAAGCTAATTAATTAAATAACTCATTGATAAAACATGATAAACAAGCTACTTAATGAAGGAACTCATTGAGAAAACGGTATTCATTCGTATTATCTTTGATGAAGAAGAGCCTTACAACCGTGTCCACCTTAATGTCGTACAGGCCTTCCTAGGGTCCGGAACAGGCGTTTCCTTTACTCTGACAAGCTTTTCACTCTCTCAGCTAAAATACACATGGGTGTGTAATCATTCTCACAAAATGATCAGTTAAGAGAGTCTGTGTCTATATAGCATTTCTCCTCAAAAATTCTCAAAATCTAACTCACTAACTCACTAACTCCTCTTGAAGCTGCACTATGGCTTCAATTTATAGGAAAAGAGAGGAGGTTATAGTTCCTCATAAGAGGGGATAGAATGCTCTTTTGAAGGGATTGAGCTCCATAAATCAAGGGGTAGGCTCCCATAATGGAGGAATGAACATACATGATAGGAGCGAACCTTCGACTGGATAATTGCTTCTAGAAGCTTCCAGATTTGACTGTTGGGCTTCTAAATGTTACTTTCCACCTTCATTTTACCTTTTACAGGGGTCCACACCCTTAATGAAGAAAAAGTGCATTTAGCTCCACATGCTTTAGATCAAAAAGGTGTGGCACCGTAGGCAATGTTAAGAGAAAGTGCGATACAAGTATTTTTAAGACTTTATGAGCTTTTCTCTCAATTTCAAGGCTTGATTTTAGGAACTTTAATGTTGTAGACTTCTAAGGGAGTACTAAAACGTCATGGTGACAAATTTCAGTGTAACAATTCTTGCTTGGAAGATGAATTCAGGGTTGCTGCTGTCAAAGGGGGTAGCTCACCCAGACATACAGATGGAAAATGCACACAACATACAAAGTTCACAGTGAAGCACAAGGCGCAAGAATTTTGGAAAGAAAAGGAACCGATTATGACATGCACCCCTTTTTTTATAGCCTCCTTTTAGTAAAAACGGTCGGATTAGTCTTAAATGCAGCTTACCATCAAGGAAATAGTAAAAATCCTCCCAGATCGCTGCATTAATTGCCAAATTCCCACTCCATTCAACGGTAAAATCAATTTTTCACCCAATTTTACATTTTTACTGTTCCAACGGCTAGTTTTTCTAGTTGTGCACTACCCCTGTGCCTTTGTCTCACCCTTCCATGCCTCCTTACCTGCGCACTACCCTTGCGCACCCATCGCACCCCCCTTCGCTCTTCCTTCCTTGTGCGTGCAACACTCCTTATACAACTACTCCGACCATATAGTCATTTGGTAGGCACCAGGTTGTCCTTATAAAGTTTCAGACAGCTTCCATTAACGTACCCGGGCAAGTAGTCCCCACGCAGTGTAGCCAACCTGACCGCACCACCATCTATAAGTTCTTTCACTATATATGGTCCCCACCAGTGCTTATGAAATTTCCCTGGGTGGCGCACAAACTAGCTGTCATAAAGCAACACCAATTCTTCTTCCTTGAATACCTTATGTCGGATATGTTGATCAAGCCAAGCTTTTTCACAAGCCTTATGAACCTACTGGTGAAAATTAGCAATGAACCGACCCTCTTCCAAGGCCACCAGTTATGCCAAGTGTTCTTCCATGATATTAGGTTATGCCATGTGTCTAAAAGCTGCAATGCGCACGCTGGGAACGATGTATTCCATGGGCATGATGACCTCCTTCCCGTAGACCATCCTGAAAGGCGTTTTTCTGATCAGTTTCTTGCATGTGGTCCTATAGGCCCAGAGCACTGAGGGGATGCACACGTCCCAATCACTTCGATCAGCATTATATACCTTAGTTAGCACATGTTCCAATTTTTTTTTAAAGGCCTCTACTGCCTCATTTTCTTGTGGGTGGTATGGGGTACTCTTCACATGGTGGATCTGAAATTCTTCTGTCAAAGCTTCAATAGTTTCATTAATAAAATGTGTACCTCTATTTCTCATTAAGATCTTTGGGCAACCAAACCTCATTAGAATGTGCTCAAATATGAAGTGCGCAACAGTATTTACAGTGCAATCCTTTACAGCCTTCGCTTCCGCCCATCTGGTTACATAATCCATTACAGTAATGATGTAATGGGCACTTGTCTTCTTCCTTAAGGGATTGATGGGTCCTACAAAGTCTATGAACCATTTGTAGAACACATGCAAGGCCATCTGTGGTTGCAGGGGCATCTCATCTCTACATGAAGGTTTCCTTGTCTGTTGGCATGCGTCGCCGGCTCGGCAGTATGCATGGGCATCGCTATGCAATGTGGGCCACCACAACCCAACCCTCAACACCTTCTGCGCAGATGATTTTCCTGCATAGTGACCTCCTGCCACCCCTCCATGGGCTTAAGCCAAGATAGCTTGTCTCTCGTGTTCTAATACATACCTCTGCAACACCTCATCTGCTCCCAACTTATATAATTGACCAGCAATTATGGTGAGATCAGCATCGCAAGCCACCAACTCCTTCTGTTGTACTGAATAATCGACAGGTGCAATTCCTGTGGTCAAGAAATGGATAATGTCTGCAAATTTCTCGTCAACCACCTTGATATCAAAAATTTGTGCATCGGGTAACCCTTTTTCTAGATTAGTTGGATCTTCCCCACTCTTAATCCGAGACAATTGATCAGGTCCGGCATTCAATCTCCAGGGCTTCACAATGATTTCAAAATCATACTCCTATAATAGCAGTAACAACCTACAATTATTCCCCCTCAACACAGGCTTATTGACCAGGTATTTTAAATTGAATAATCAGTTACATCTTGAAGTGTCTGCCCAATACATAGTTCTTGTATTTCTGCAGGGCATACATCATTGCCAATCCTTCTCACTTAGTTGTAGAATATTTACACTCTATGCTAGAGAGTTTCGTACTAGCAAATGTAACCAAGTGATCAATGTCTCCTTCACCTGGCTATGCTAAGACAGCTCACAGGGCTATCCCTGATGCATCCACATGCACATGGAATACCTTCATCCAATCTATAAATATGAGGATAGGCGCAGTGACCATATTCTCCTTTAGTAGCTCAAAACTCTTCTAACACTCCTCGTCCCAAAAAAAGGATACATCCTGTTATCACAAAATTGTACTTGATTGGCTACTTATCAAACAACTTTGTGTAACTGTTCCAAACCACTTCTAATTGAAGCTTCTCCTCTTCAGTTTGAGAGGGCTCTCTCAAGGGGGTTTTATGATATTGAATAATGATAGTACTAGATGGCTAACTCTATGGAAATTGTAACTTATTTTTTATAATTGCAGGTTGAAAAGAATGCAAGCTTGCTACCAGTGGGATTATGGAGTCAACAACCAATATTTTCAGTGACAAAGGTTCTTAAACATGGAAGTTGAGGCAAATAAAGGTCTTTAACAAAAGAAACTCACACATAAAACATAGGAAAACACAGTCATTTCATCACTAAAGGAAGTCAGAGCATAAAGTTATGAATTCTCAGTAATAGAGATGAAATCCATTGCAAGTGGTAAAATGTAAAGGTATAGATCAATAAAACATTAAAAACCTCAAGAGAATCTCAGGTCTGTTAAGAAGAGTGTCACTTTGTATTACTGATATAGATAAAATACATAAAGCAATAGTTTGGTTCAAATGTTCTCCAACCCTTTACTACTTTGATGCTTTGTCTTTAAATATACATTCTTTACAACAAGGATGATATGCCTGGTGGCTAGATCATTGAATTCTCCTATGACACCTTTCATAACTGAAATACATAACTCCTAATAGAAAACTGACAGTTATACCTTAAAGAAAACATCTCCTAATAGGACTCTAACTCCTATTTATTACATAACTCTACCTTATCTTTGAAATAGTTACATGATGGTTACAAATTAAGTATCACATGCTCGAAAAATCCATGACAGAGTTCATCACCACTTTACATATTAAAAAACCTCCTAGATCTATGGAGCATTACCCTACTTTTTAGGAATGCATGATCCTTATCTTCAAAGCTTCTTTGGCTGATGACCTGTATTCATAACACTCCCTTCGAGTCATAAGTATCTGCTGATAAGCTTCCTTGACATGCTGGAGGACTCCAGCTGGCTAAAACTGTCATTAATATGCTCAAAAACCTTTAACAATTGCTCACTACAAAAATAGGACAGTTTCGTAGCGAGTTTTGGTAGCGTTGAAAAAAATGGCTTCTGCACCCATTAACTTCGCTCCATTGTTGTTCCATGATGTCAATAAAGTCATGACACATCATCACCATTAATCCCCCTCCTTGAATAAATAAAAAACTGAATTTATAGGAAAAAAAGCTGCTACAGGTTTTTTCGTAGCGTATTCGTGGCTTCAAGCCTGAGGAATGCTACAAAACTGTGTAAAAACCCAGAAATTTCCCCTTTCAAAACAGTCTTCAAAAATTGATCTCCTGCTGTAAAACCTTGATTTTATGCATGTTATGGGCCTCCTAAGGCATATTCCATCTTACCTTATTCACTCTTGTGGGGTTTCTTCCTCATTAACAATTAGTTGAGCAATGGGCTCCTCAACCACTGTCATCTTCAAACCTTTCTTTTCCAGCTCTTCATGAATCAGTTCCAATTTTTGTTCTAGGTATTTCACTTGATCCTTCAGTGCCCTGTTCTTGGATTGCAAGTGAAGGTTTCTCTTTTTAATATGCTTGACCTCTCCTCTTAGTGGTTGATTCCACTTTATCATTTTTTCTGTATTGTCCAAGGTCTTTGAGACACTTGTGACTTGATCTTCCCATGTCTTTCTCATTTTTTCAAGCTGAACCCTTTCATCTCTATGCTTCTTTTCCTCTTTCTTCAAGACTGCTATCTCTTCCTTTGCTTCTTTCAACTGTTCCTTAAGGGTTTCAACTTCTATCTTTTAAATGATTCTCTCTTTTCCCTTATTTTGTTTGATGACTAGATCTTCTTTTGCAGGTGAGGAGAGGTCTATGATGCTTGGTGGTGGCTGAGTAGTTTCGCTAACTTTCTGAACCTCTTTATTTCTTTCCATAACCTTTATTGCATGCCTAGTCATTGGTTTTCTAGGTTGAAACATGAATTCAACATCATCACCTACAAACTCCGATTTTTTAGCTGTTTTGCCTTTCTTAAGCTTCCTTCCTCCCTCTTTAACAACTTCAACTTGGACAATGGGAATTTCTTCAATATCAATGGCATGCAAGATGTCCTCTCAGTTACCCTTAACCACTGTTTGGCTCCTTGTAACTCTCTTGCTTCCATGTTTTCTAACTGTTGGCTTCTGTTTTGCAGGTATAGGTTTGGGTGTGTCAATCTTCTGCAAAGGCTCTGTCTCCATTCTCACTGGTTCTAACTGCTCTGCCACTATAGGTGATGAAGCATCTCTAGGTTTGGAAACTCTTTTAGGAGTGACATCATCTACTTCAAAACCAATAATGAACAAAAAGGATGTCCAATCTCTGCCTAATCTCTTCAACTCCGCTAACACCAACAACTTAATCAAACCATGATGAAAGAGAGAGGTTTCATTTCCTTCTGTTTTAACTTGAACCTTATCTGTCATTTTACCTAAACTTCTGTATAAGTAAAAGGGCAAGTCAAGAGACCTCTTACCCACAAAATGTAGTAGAATCCTAAGGTGGTAGGAGTAGACCATATGAAATCTTCCTTCACATGTGAAGTACTTCTAAATGATCATCAACAACTTTGAAAAGTTTTCCTTCATGTAACTCCTTGGGATAGCATTTGTGAGATCAATTTCACTATGCTCTGGCTTAATGAATTCTTTGCAGTCCTGCATGGTGAATTTGGTGCCTTTAAACCATTTCTCCCCTCCTCTAGGGATTCTTGTTGCTGCTGAAATGTTGTCTGGTGTCACTGTGAGATTTAACATTCCCACCTTTGTAGTTGATCCAGTAAATCTTTTGGCAAACTCTTTTGAAACCTGCAAATGACACCCTTGTAATATTTGGCAGAATTGCAAACACCCTGTTCTTATAAACACTTCCAAGGCAGTTGGGTATTCATTTAACAAATTCATGTCCATGGGCTCATACCTGAAGTGACCACCTTTGTTAGTCTTCTTCCTAGCATCCATGGTGAATTTATGTCTTCTCAGCCTCACTTGATTAGTGACATCTGCAACCTTTGAAAATGCCAGCAACCAGCTTGGCTCGGTGAAGCATCTCTCCAGAAACTCAATCACATGCAAGGATAAAGCAGAGAATGACAAAAAGACTCTATTGTGTAACCAGCTTCAAAAATAGAAGAAAAGAGATATCAACGCCTTAGAAATAAGCCACTTCGAGGGGGAAACCTCCAATACATTACATAAATGAACAATTCTTGGATGATTCAGTTTACAAAACCTCCTTTCTATATATAGGAGTCCATGGGGCCATAATGTAATCCTAGTGGGCCACAATGTAATCCTAGCCGACCTAACAATAATAATTTAAGGGCACAATAATAACAAAATGGGGGTTACAAGGGTACAATAATAACAATAAGGGGGTTACACTAACAATAATAAGGGACTATGCTAGTAATATAGGGACCTAACATGCCCCTCTCCTTCAAAAAAGTGTTGTCCTCAACGCTTGAGTAGCTCTGGGTGCTTCTGTATAAAATTCTCATCCTCCCATGTAGAATCTTCAGTGGGTCAGTTCTTCCACTTGATGAGATACTCTGAAATTGATCGATTCCGTAGTTGTCGAGTTCTTGTTTCCATGACCGCTTCTGGTTCCAATATGATTTTTCCTTCCTCATCAAGTTCTGGCAATATTGTTTGAACTGGAAGATTTTCTCCTATAACCTTCTTTAAGCAAGAAACATGGAAAACTGGATGTACTCGCGAAGAAGCAGGAAGCTCCAATTTGTATGCCATAGTACCAATCTTTTGCAACACCTTGTAAGGACCATAGTACTTTGGCGATAATTTATTATCCTTCTTAGCTTGCTCGAGGGACATTTGTTTATATGGTTGTAGCCGTAAAAATACCCAATCTCCTACATCAAAACTTCTCTCGCTGCGATGTTGATCTGCCTGTTGTTTCATTCGATTTTGTGCCAAATTCAGGTTATCCTTTAAGAGTTGGAGAACTTCTTGCTGATGCTCGATGTGATCTTCCACTGCTTGAACCTTCGAATTTTCCTTAAAGATGATGTGATCGATGGTGGATGATATTCATAAAGTGCCATAAATGGGGTCATTTTTGCTGCAGTATGGAAGGAAGTGTTATACCACCATTCAGCGAGAGGTAACCACTTGACCCATTGTGTTTGTTTATCAGATACAAAACAACGAAGATATCCTTCCAAACATTTATTTACTATCTCTGTTTAACCATTAGATTGAGGATGATAAGATGAGCTATGAGCTAATTGAGTACCCAAACAAGAAAATAACTCCGTCCAACAATTTCCCGTAAAAATGGGATCTCTGTCGCTCACAATAACCCTTGGGCTTCCATGTATCTTTTGAATTCTGTCCACAAATGTAGTAGCAACTGTACTTGCTTTAAATGGATGAGATAATGCACAAAAGTTTGCATACTTGGTAAGTCTATCAACTACCACCATGATGACACTCTTTCCTTCAGACTTAGGTAAACCTGTGATAAAATCCATTGAAATCTCCTCCCAACGTTGACTTGGAATGGATAAAGGTTGTAGAAGTCTTGGGGTCTTAATTGTCTCAACTTTATTCTGCTGGAAAACCAAACATTCCGCCACAAACTTTTGAATATCAGATTTAAGGCCATCCCAAAAAAAAATCTTTCTTCACCCTGTGGTAAGTTTTTAAAAATCCTGAGTGTCCTCCTAAAGGAGAAGTGTGCAATTCCAGAAGAATCTTTTGTTTAGTTGGGAATTCTTACAAAGATATAAGCGATCTTTGTACCATAAGGAATCATTTTTCCAACTAAATGTATCAGATGTACTAGGATCTTGCTGCAACTTTTGAATGAGTGTCCATACATCTTTGTCCTTCTTCCATTCATCTCATGCTTCGGTTATCCAATCTGGTTGGATAATAGAAATGGCACAAAGCAATGCTTCCACCTCTTCATTCTTTCTTGAGAGTGCATCTGCAACAACATTAAGCTTTCCTTTTTTGTAGATTATTTCAAAGTCATAACCCAACATCTTTGTGACCCATTTTTACTGCTCTTCTGAAGATAGTCTTTGTTCAAAAAAGTGTTTAAGACTATCATGATCATTTTTTACCTTGAAGTGTCTTCCCATTAGGTAAGTTCGCCATTTCTTTAGTGCATGCAGTGTTGCTAACATTTCCTTCTCATAAATAGGTTTCTGTAAATACTTTCCTTTGATTGGACGACTTTCAAAAGCAATGGGTCTTCCTTCCTGCATTAAAACTGCACCAATTCCATTTCCTGAGGCATCACATTCCACAATAAAGGTTTTTGTGAAGTCGGGCGTAGCTAAGACCGGTGCTAGGCACATTGCCTCTTTAAGATGTTCAAAGGCCTTAGTTGCTTCAGGAGTCCATGAAAATGCATCTTTCTTCAATAATGTTGTTAGAGGTGGTGCTATTCTCCCATAATTCTTAACAAACTTGCGATAATACCCTGTTAACCCGAGAAATCCTCGCAACTGCTTTATGGTTGTGGGAACTTTCCATTCCTTAATGGCTTTAATTTTGTTAGGGTCTACTTTAACACCCTCGTGAGATACAATATGACCCGGATATTCCACCTCTTGTACTCCAAAGAAACATTTGGATTTTTTTGCATATAATTGTTTCTCCTGCAATAGTTTGAGCACCCTGTCAACATGTTCAACATGATCCTTTCAAGACCTGCTGTAGATTAGTATATCATCAAAAAATACTAGCACAAATTTTCTAAGGAAGGGTTTGAAAATGGAATTCATCAACCCTTGAAATGTAGAAGGTGCATTGGTAAGGCCAAAAGGCATGACCAAAAACTCATAATGACCCTCATGAGTTCGAAATGATGTTTTTGGAATATCTTCAGTCTTCATTCTAATTTGATGATATCCTGAATGAAGATCCAACTTGGTAAAATAAATTGCTCCATGTAATTCATCGAATAATTCATCAATCACAGGAATGGGAAATTTATCTTTAATGGTGAGCTTATTGAGCTCCCTATAATCTGGACACATTCGCCATGATCCATCCTTCTTGTGTACCAATACTACGGGAGCATAGAAAGAACTTTGACTAGGTTGAATTATACCCGCCTCTAACATTTCTGCAATCATACGTTCAATTTCGCTCTTTTGGAAGTAAGGATATCTATAAGGCCTGATGTTTGGAGGAACACTTCCTGGAATCAAATGAATAGCATGATCATGATCACGAATAGGTGGGAGTCCTTTGGGAGTTTCAAACACCTTGGAATGATTGTCAAAGACTTGTTGGAGATCTGCAGAAATAGATGATTTTGATGTCGGAACTTCTAGTGAGCATAATTGTGCAATTATGCCTCGTTGTTCTTTCTTTAGAAGCTTTGTCATGACATTAGAGCTTATTATCCTTCTCGGCTTCCCTTCAATACCCCGTAATTTGACTTCCTTTCCTTCTGAAAAAAATTTCAAGAAAAGTTCTTGAAAATTAAAAACTACCGTCCCCAAAGATTGTAACCATTGTACTCCTAGTACAACATCAGCACCTCCCATAGGAATGGAAAGCATTGGACTAGTCAACACATATTCCCCCATGGTTAGCTTGATGCTATTGCATTTTCCCGAGCAATTTATAGTTCCTCCATTTGCAACCATCACTTGACATTCTGGTGCTGGGTATAGGAAACAATTTAATTCCTTGGCTACCTTACAATGAATAAAATTATGGGTGCTACCTGAATCAATCAACACTATTACCTTTTCTTCTTGATTTGTCCTTGTATCTTGAGAGTTTGAGGAGTGGTAATTCCTGCCAGTGCATTACACGATATGGTCGGATTCATTTCTTCCTCTTCTAGGGTTGGTTCCTGGTGTATATCCTCTTCTTGTTCATTTTCTTCTTCCTCTTCACAATCTATATAAAATAATTTCTTCTCAGCACACTTATGACCTTTAGTGTATTTGCTATCACAACTGTAGCAAAGCCCTTTTGCTCTTTTTTCTTCCAATTGTTGTGGTTTCAACCTTGTAGGTTGTGGAAATCTAGGCATAGAAACACTTCCTTCTTTATAGAATTGAGTGGTAGGCTTGCTTGTTGCCATAATTTTACATTCAACTTTTCTTGCCAACCTGAATGCCTTCTCCAATGAATCAGGTTCCAAAACGCGAACTTCATGTTGGATGTTATCCTTTAAAGTGCCTAGGAAGAGATCAATCCTGTCTTCCTCTGTAAGATCAGTTACCCTTATATTCAATTTTTGGAAGTCCTCAATGTGCTGCCCCACTAAACCCTTTTGTTTGAGATTTATCAATTGGGTAAAGAAGGTGTTGCTCTTTGTATCCTCATAATGTGCTATCATTTCTTTCGTAAAAATTGACCAAGTGACAATTTTTTTACGGGAGCAAAGCCATTGATACCATACAAATGTATTTTGTTCTAAATGCAAAGTTGCAATGCGTACCTTTTGTGTGTTTTTCACATTATGGAGATCAAAATATTGCTCCATCTGTAGTATCCATGTTACAGGATCATTTCCATCAAACTTCCTCATATCCATTTTTGGAATATGGTGGTTCTTCCCGCCAACATTAGAGTTTGTGAAATCACGATTAACATTTATTTTGTTCTCATCATGAGGTTCTTCTACTATCTTTTCACCATTAGGAAACATTTCTTGTATCAACTTTGTCAAATCTTCGATGTTTGATTTTAGATCATCCATCTTAGCTTCCATGCCAGCTTCCATGCCATCCATCTTAGCTTCCACGCCATCCATCTTAGCTTCCACGCCTTTCTTCAAGCCGTCCATCTTCACTTCCACGCCATCCATCTTAGCTTCCATGCCTTTCTTCAAACCGTCCATATTCACTTCCGCCATCCATCTTAGCTTCCACGCCTTTCTTCAAACCGTCCATCTTCACTTCCGCCTTTCTTCAAAACTTCCATTTCATTTTTTGTTGCTCTTTGCGAGAGTGAAATTTGTTGCACTTGCTCTTGTAATTTTGATAGATCATGTTGCAATTCTTCATCTTCATAAGTCATGGTAGAGCCTTCTGAAGGCTTAATGGGTGTTGAATTATTTTTAGGCGCCATTTTAGAATCCAATATTGATACCTTTTACTTGCTTTGAGGAGCTCGATATTGAAATTGAATTATCTCTGTAATTGAAAATCTTGAATATCTGAAATTCAGCCCTGTAGTAGCCCTCTGAAGCTTCTTTCAAATTCCACAGGTCTGATCTAATTTTGATTCCCCAAGACAAAGTTGTGTCCAATCTCCCACAATGAGCTAATTCTGGACTGGTTCAGTAGAGCAAAATTGTACGACTTGCCACGTGTCACTATTTCGTCCTTTGTCTCTGAAATTGATAGCCAATAAACTAAAGTCCGTTTACTTGCGACCACGTTTTACGGCACTCAAATCCACTGCCCAAAGAGAGAGTTATTGAACTTTTCCCACGATCACCTCTTTGAGATGAAATTCAGGAGCCTGAAAAAGCACTACCTTCCACAGATCATATCTCAAAAAATATTGCGAACCAAGCTCTGAAATTTTGGAAAAAAAATTCCTCGGGGATTTAGAGCTTCGCACCATACAAATTTCAAATTCGAACCTTCGTAGAAAAAATTTATAGCGAAAATGCCACGATGATGGGAGCTTGAAAAAAGACCTAACTTCCACGGATGATGTCTCCGAAAATATTCAGAACCAAGCTGCGAAATGTTTAGACAATCTTCCTCGAGGTTGATTCGCACCTAAAAATTAAACACGAAACTTCGTAGAAAAAAAAAAATTATAGCAAAAATGCCACGATGACTGTTGGAGCAACGAAACCTAGAATCCAAAGCTGCAGTACCAAATGTTGTGTATTGACCAACAAAAATAGAAGAATAGAGATATCAACGCCTTAGAAATAAGCCACTTCGAGGGGGCAACCTCCAATACATTACATAAATGAACCATTCTTGGATGATACAATTTACAAAACCTCCTTTCTATATATAGGAGTCCATGGGGCCATAATGTAATCCTAGTGGGCCACAATGTAATCTTAGCCGACCTAACAATAATAATTTAAGGGCACAATAATAACAAAATGGGGGTTACAAGGGTACAATAATAACAATAAGGGGGTTACACTAACAATAATAAGGGACTATACTAGTAATATAGGGACCTAACAGACTCAATTGGGTAATGTTTTATGGCTTTTATGACAACTCATGCCCTAATCATGACTCATGCATGCTAAAAACGGTAATAATCACCTCAAGCATGACCTTGTACCTTTGAAATAACCCTAACTGACTCGAATGACATCCACCCTAACTCCTCTAATCATGAACTGACACCTTGCATCGGATTTGACAATACAAACAGAAAAACTATTTTTCATAACGTGGCTAGTTCATTTTCTGACATTTTTGCTACGAAACTATTAGGCAGTTTCATAGCGAAAACTGCTATTTTACAGTGGAAAACGCTACGAAAAGAGGAAAACTGGCTAAAGTGTCCTTTTTCAAATTTAGGTGCTTGGGAAATGAAATATGATAGCAAATGATGATTGATGTGACATGATATGACTTGAATGGTGGTGGATTGAGATGAAGTAAAGGTGGTCTTGAACCTTAGGATAGGTTAAATATGAAAAAATGAGAATTTCCTATATCAACTTGAGACCTTTGATAATGAACTTGAATGACCATGTCAAGTAATGTTTCACAAACTTATAAGTGATAACACATCCTTCTTGAGTAGCTTCTCTATTGGCGGAGTGATCAGGGCATACCCTTGAATAAACTTCCTGTAGTAACTGGTAGGCCCTAAGATGGAGCGTAGCTGTTTCTCAGTGGTGGGGATTGCTAAATTGATGATAACTGCAATCTTGGCTGGGTCAAACATCAATCCCTGCTGACATACAACGTGCCCCAACCAAATCCCAAATGGCACGCAGAATATGCATTTCTTGATTTTTAGCGAGATCTAGTGTTTCCTGCAAGCATCCAACATCATGCGCAGGTTCGACACATGCTTCTTTACTAATCCAAAAGTTGTCCAATATTCAAAATAGACCTCCAAAAACATGTGAATGAACTCTTCGAATGCTGCTACGACTACACGTGAGAAAATGGCAGGGGCATTCTTCAACCCAAAAGGCATGACAGACTACTGGAAATATCCCACTTAGTTGCGAGGGTCGTATTGTTGCGGTCTGCAGGTGCTATTCTGATCTCATCGTACCCTGAAAACCCATCAGTGAATGAGTATGCTTCCTAACCTCCCACATTATCCAAAATTTCATCAGAGAACGACGTAGGGAAAGGATCATGCACGTAGGCATCATTTAGTTTGTGCAGATCTACGTAGATCCTTATCTCTCCTTTGGTTTTCTTTTGAACCACCATAGGACTTACCCAATCTGGCTACTCTACTGGCTCAATGATACCTGCGGCCAACATCTTGTCGATTTCCTCACTGACTTTCTGTTTATATCTAGGATTCAGCTGATAGGGTCGCTGCTTGACAGGACATGCATCCGGCTTCAAGGTGATTCTCATGACACCCATATCTCCCATGATTCCCTTTAGCTCAGAGAACTTTGTAGGGAACATGTCTTGATATTCGATCAGTAGCTCTGCGCTCTTGCCAATTGTATCATCATCCCAACAATCCCCAATTTTGGCCATCTTGGGTTGCTCTTTCGTTCCAATGTTGACTTCCTTCAACTTTAATGGCTTGGTCACATCTAATGTCTGCAATAGGGGTCTTGTGACTGCACACTCCCCTTCCAACACTGGGATAGTGATGTTTCTAGGGTCCTCCTCACAGTCTTCTACTAACAAATTTCAGTAGTTGACAATATCCTGCATCTGTGCATCCCATGTTGGCGCAACACATTCTCTCCTAGATAAGGACTCATCAAAGACCAGGGCATCGATGTATTGTAGGGCTTCATCCAATTTCTCTGTCCCTCCTACTAACCCAAACGTCACCATGAAATCCTCTGTCATTATACCCCAGTGGGGAGTACGTTGGTGTAGCTATGCATCTAAATACCAAGTAGTGTAAATTGGTCCCAAAGCATGAACAAACATATGGACCCATTCGTTCTAAGGCATTTCACTCCAGACCTCCATCCACATAGCCAGGTTCTTGCACGGGTCCCCACGACCAAAGAAGAGTTCCATGGGTGGGTTAACCGGAGGTTCAAATCATAGGATCATCATTTTTCAGCATTCCTCCTAGTCCTGGAAAGCCTCCTTGTGGATTTTCCACCACCGCGCAAGGGTTGCACGCATAGCCAAGTCAAGTGTCCGAAACCTCCATTCTTCAGGGAAATTTTCTTCGAATGCCCTAAGAAATTCCTTAACACTACTAGAACCATCAAAGTAGAGTAGTTCTCTTACCTTTGAGGAGATACATCGAAATCTCTTTGTAACCTTAAGGCAGCGCAGCGCAGATACGTCATGCATCTGGTTCTGCCAATTTTCTATTTCACCATCTGAGTCTGAGAGACATTCACTGTCTTTCTCCTAACACAACATGCCATCAGCTGTGCAGTTGATCCAATCACCGTCCTAGGCATTCAGTTTGTAAATGTGATCAACATGCTCCTCCTCGCGCACTGGTTCTATATATCGTTCACCTTCTGCTGGATGCAGGGGGACTATTACCCGCGTACCTTCGTTCTTAAAGACCATAATTCTTCTTTTCAAATTTATGATACCCCCCATGTCAATAGCCCAGTCCAGACCTAAGAGCACAGGATAAGGATCTACATCATCCACAATCTGGATTACTTCAAAGTCTACATAAGCTTTAACTCCTGCAGTGTCTACCACAACCTTTGACAGCCTGCTTAATGGAATGATCGCTGGTTAGCCATTCGTAACTGAATAGTGGACCACTCCAGCTTGGGTTCTCCTATCCTTTGCCAGGTTTTCTTGGGTAGGACATTGGCATCCGATCCTAAGTCTAGGATGACTCAATCCATTTCATAATCTCCAATCCGCGCAATCATACGCATCTCCCTACCAGTCCTTCTTTTTTTCTTGTAAATCTTGTTCACGGTTTTAACCTTTGTTTATGGGGTAGCCTTTTCTGCACAACTGTCTAATAATTCCTGGAGATTCTCCACTGCCTTTTGATTGCACAATAGCTTCATACGTGCTTAAAGGAACAGTTTAACTGCTTCATTAGCTTTTGGATCCACCGAAGTCCTAGAGGTAGATGCTTTTTCCTTGGCCATCTCCTTCCGAGCTTCAATGAAGGTTTCTTTCTCCTTTTTCAGATCTAGGCTTTCCTTTTTATCAGCAGCTTTCCTAATCAGCGGTTCAACCGCAGCTTTTTCCTCAGCTCCTTCAGTGGCAATGCCACTGCATGTAATCACATTGATACTTGGCCCATCGTCTCGTGGTTCTACCTTAACCCATTGTACGTTCTGCATTGGTGTCTGTTGTTTCTCCTACATCTTTGCTATCAACACAGGACAGTCTTCGATTACGTGATCGAACTGCCTATAGTATCTGCAGGATTAGCACGCAGGGTTCAGGCAGTCTCTTGCATAATGTCCCACATCCCCAAAGTTGTAGCAAATTAGTTTCCCTCGTCCTCGACCTGCGCCTTTGCCTCTCCCCCTTCCCCATCCCCTTGCGAGGGATCCTCCTCGTCCATAGGGAGATACTAGCAACGAAGGGTCAGGTTGTACTCTGTATAGATTTCCCCTATATATCATAAGATCGAATTTTCATCAGTTGTACTCATCATAATCCACTCACGAGTTGAATCTGCACCACTATCACTTCAGTCCTGGAACATAGGCACCTAGTCACGGGCAGTGATATATATCATGTCTTCCTGCTACCCAACATTTAGCGCACCACAGTGTGGGGGTACTTGGCCCAGCCATATCTCCAGGGCACAGTGGACTTGGCCCCCCAACCTGCATATAATCTGACATTAGAGGACAATGATCTTTAGTGTGGCCTGATGCCCTGCAACGTATGCACCAAAAATCCACGCTGCCTTCTTTTACCAAGTCCCTTCTTAGATTATGAATTTCCAAGTGCATCATTTCCAGCTGGTTTTGGATCTACAACGCCCCAAATTGAGCAGCATCCCTTGGTGCAAATTCTAGATTCATGGCGATCTCCAAAGCCTCTTCTTGCAAATCAATCTTCTGTTGACCCATCGATCCGCGCAAATGCAGTAATAGCATGGCGATGAACCACTCCTTATGTTGTTTTTCCTCATAGAGAAACCCTCCATCGCTGATGACTTTCTTCAGTCGTTGGTCAACTTCCTAAACAGACTCCGTAGATCCCTGCTTAGTATCTTTCAGCTCTACGACGCATTGAGCATAGGACTTAGGCTTCTGAACTTCTACTTCAAGGCATCCTTGATCTCCTATATCGTGGGATTAGCGTGTTGACCAATATATCCCATGAACCGATCCAGAGCCCTTACTTCAAAGGCTATTGATACCTGCGCTCTCTTTACAACATAATTATTAATATTCTGTGTGGTCCATACTGACTTTGCTACAAACCAGAATTGATCCATATCCTCATCCACCGAACCCTTAAAGGTGGGTAGCTTCAAGTGCGTAGCCATATCATCTGCAGATGGTGGTGGAGGTGGGGTACGAGAATTCTTACCCTTACGTGAGTTCGACGATGGCATAGCCGAGGGAATGGTCTCTACGTGCGCATCCCTACCTTGGTTGAAGTCAAACGAATCCCTTAGAGGATTGTATACTGATCGATCCCCTTCTTGATTAACCTAGTAGTATTTACCACTTCGAGTTGTGTTGCACTCTGGTCGGAGGTCATTCACTCGATGTGACTGAACAGGACACCCTTTTCACACAATAGAATATTAATCAGTGGTGACAATGTTTGCAAAAACTTACCTCTAAACCCCTTGAAAAACCTTCGCTCAGCTTCAGAATAGGACACAAACTGATCAACTACAAACTTAGTTACAAATCCTCCCAAAACACTCTCAACCTAGTGATCTACCGTCCGGGTGATCTTGTTATCATCCTTCTCCAATTGTTGAATCAATTCAAGGGTCCACTGTGTGACCTTATCATCTTTCCAATAGGTTTGGAACTCCACCAACCTTTCCAACCACTCTTGTAGTTCATGTGTGAAGGTTACAAAGAAGATTTCATGCACCTCTCTAAATATGTACTTGTTCTTCCACTCTTTGGTAGACAACTTCTTACTTCTATTCCCTTTTAGGGAAAATTCCTGAATCTGCTTTTCAAACCAATTCTCAAGTTCATGCTTCAGTGGCTGCCAATGACCACATGGCATTACCCAATCTCTCTCTCAAAATTCTCTCGGTCCCAGCAATGGAACCATTTGTTGGTTTGAGGTGTCTTGACCCAGGTTCGGCTTTAAGGTTTCCCAACAAATCCCTGTACTACTGGCCCTTTCGGCAATGGTCTGCTTGTGCAAGTCAAGGTCTCACCCGAAGTAGTATGGGAGGGTGTTGGAACCAGGTTTCCTCAACCTGAGAGAGAGAAATTTAATTAAAGGGGGTCCCTTCAGATCTAATAGACCTGTGCGGGAGAATCCCTAACAAAAAAACCCTTAACAGTATACCGGCAGAAATAACTTAAGCAAAGCTCATCAACCATCAGATAATAGGTTAACAGATGCAAGAAGACTAATTATAACCAGATCTATGAATTCATTCCTTCTTACAGTATTTCATCCACGTGCACATTCATAAATCAGCAGTATTCAACGAACATATATAATCACAGAAATAACACAAAGCGCAGCCAATAACTATAACATAGAGAGATATCCACGCACACATCCAGCGGGGTCTGCACACAACAGGACTCAGGGTCTCCGCACACACAGCCAACAATAGCCCTTACCCAGACAATTGACAAAAAATATCCACAGATTCGTATCCAAGCTTAATCCAAAACTTATCCTACGTCTATACTCGATTTATCCATCTATTTATATCATATTAGCCTACACTACTCTATGGTCCTGACACCGTGGTTTACGGACTCTTGGTCTACCCTTTGACCCATTACAATTCATTGGGGGCTTTGACCCACCCCAAAGCCCCTGCGCTAGACTAAACTATTACAAAATATTACAAAATTGTTTCAAAATTGCCGCTAGGGGACCCTGCTCCAACAGATAAGTTTTGTATTTCACATTGACATATATTGCATTAAAGGTGGTCTACGTGTTGAAATAAAATGTCAAAAACTTGGAAGATAGTGTTTACAGTTCACGAAGTCGATCCCATATAGAGAAATGAAATGAAATTTACCTATGCTCAAAACCTATGATACGAAGTAATCATTTGAGATATATTGCACCTTGGTGATAGGGTTGGCTATTAGCAGGGAATATGAGACAATTTTGTTAGATTGGAAATCAATTGTTGGCTGAATATTTTAAAAACTTTTAATACTTCTGCCTTGTCACTCGTCAAATATGATTCTATTTTAATGTTCCGAATATAGGTATGACACATTTTCTTACCTATTTTATCTAATATTAATACCATTATCGTCACCCAAGACTACCATTTAATGGCATATCTAGCCACTCCTACTTTCAACAGCACAATATATCACCCATTTAAATGCCATTCAATGACTATGATGACTCACTATCCTAGTTTCTTAGACTTTGTCAATGTGTTGTCCCTCCACTTGCAAAGACCAAAGGATGGTCGTGACGTGGAAACTTGCATGTTGTGTGTGTTGTAACTCTCCTTATGAATCATCGCTCCGACTCATAAATCCTTACAATTGCATTCATTTTGACATTTACTCTCCACTACACTACTAACCTCGATCATTGCATGCCAGTTTTCACTTGTCTGCAGGTTTTTGAGGGGTATTCAAAATGTTTGGCTCTATATTTTCAATTATTCTTTTACAGATTCTCTACAATTTACACTGGAGGTCGAAGAGGGAAGACATAAATTGGGTTACACGGTATTTTTTTTCCTATCGTGTGAATTTATCAGGCATGTCGAGGATGAATAATCTACTCATTGATAAATTCATGGTTAGACTGAGTTATTTATGCCTTGTACCAGTTTATCCTTGTGTTTGTTTACTAATTACTTGAATGTGTCACTGAGCTTCTCTACAATCATATGTCCTCCTTGTTATATGAAAACATTCATAAGTTTATCATGATCATTCTTTTTTTAAATCTCTCACCTAACATGTCTGCATGGAGCCAAGGTTTAACTATATGCAAGATGAAAAGGTTCTACATGATATTTTTCAAAGTTTTATTTTCCCCATGGTCTCTTTATTCGGCATTTCTTGCATTACTCAATGCAAGCCCTTGAGACTGAAACATTGGGCACATAATGCTTTCCATTTTTATCAGTCTGTTGAACTTGTATCTATTTCCCTACATGTTGAAGTCCTTCATCGCATTTACCATTTTTAATTTCTCAAAAACTTGCTTCACATGTTCTGCTCTCAAATGAAGATTATTCCTCTGTGCATATTTTTGTTTTATACAAAGTATTTAATCATGCCAAATTGATACATTTCTCAAGCCAATCACAAGTGAAATTATATATATATATATATATATATATATATATATATATATATATATATATATATGTATGTATGTATGTATGTATGTATGTATGTATGTATGTATGTATGTATGTATGTATGTATGTATATATATATGTATATATGTATGTATGTATATATATGTATATATATATATATGTGTGTGTATGTATGTATATATATGTATACATATATATATGTGTATACATACATACATACATACATACATACATACATATATCTATACGCACATACATACATACATACATACATACATATATATATATATATATATATATATATATATATATATATATATATATATATATATATATATATATATGTATATGTATATGTATATGTATATATGGCAATACAATCTACCAGGCCTTCATATTTATACTAAATTGGTTTTCAAAAGTTTTCAAAGCATGATTGTGGATTTTTTCTTAGAGTCATAGTTAAGGATTATTGTAATAATGGGTTATTAGGTAATCTTAACATGCTTTTTATAAACCCTTGTGCCACAATTGGTTATTCTTTTTATTATATGATACATGTAAATGGGAGCCATCGAGACCCTGGGGTCTTGGGCACAAAACTATACATACATTACCAATGTGCAAGATTTTTGTTCATTCTATAAAACCAGGGAAAGACTATTTTTTTATATAACACCAATTCATATAAACATTTATAAAATGTATTTTGAACGATAAATTATGTCATGTGTTCCATTTCCATGTGGTCGATTAAAAAAAAAAAAATGAGGAGGAGAGGAATTTTTCTTTGTTCCAATATTTGACAAACCAATTGAAATATTTCTTTATAAGCCATATGAATATACGATTCTGCCAATCGAATGAATCTCATTTTCCCAACCAGTAATACAAATTAAATTTTCCAACCCACGACAAAGGCCAATCGATTGTATTCCTGTCAATATATGTATTCATCATGGGTTTGAGGTTGCCATTGTTTTTTGTATGCAGCTCCTAAGTGTGGAAGCTCGTCAACATAATTTTTGTCAACAAATTTATGAGGGTGTATTATCACTACCCTTCAACTGCAGCTTCCCAAGGTGACTTCCCTTTAGCTCTTCTCCAATTCACCACTGATTACCAAGCTGGATTTACAATTCAATCTCTCCATTACACTCAGTTTTTATTGTTGTACAAGTTCTATATTATTGGGTTACAAATGATCCAAGTTGGGTACATTTTTCTCATTCCAACCAAACCCACAACTTCATAGACATGTAGAACTACTCTATATTTTCCTTCTGTAATTCTTTTGACTTGAATTCATTCCTAACTTGCAGTCTCCAATCATTATCATACCAGATCTATCTCCTTCGTATGAAACATTTTCCCTATCTATCATTAATCCTAGATTTACTTATAGGTTGGAATTCATAATGATCTCAGATTTCACATAGACTCTGAGATCATGCTAATCCTAGGTTTTACACAAACTAGAATTATTCCATTAACACAGAGATGATACATTTATCATGAAATTATATTCCATTAAAATTGGTACATATGATTGTACATAAAACTTATCGTTCTCTCTATCCTCTCTATGGCCTGATTTGACATGCACTTGGACATTCACTTTTCCCTTGTGATTACAATGATTAAAGACAAATTTTAGAAATAAAGTAGATTTTTCTAGATCCATAAATCACTCCATGATTAATTTCCTAAATCTCTTTTTTATTTTCAAGGCATATTTTCTTTTTCCTTATGGAAAAAATCCTACTATCCATAGTTTTTATAAACTATGACTCATACTTTCTATAATAATTAAATAAACTAAGATTATTCACAAATAAGGAATTAGAATTCATTTTCAATGTTGAAACCCCTTTTTTTGCACCTGCCTTCCACAAGCTTGATGCTTTGGAAGTAAGGATGCTCTTGCGTAATATATACATAGGGTAATATGTATATTAGACATTGTTAAGGTATGCATATACCAATTGGAAATGTGCTTAGAAGAAGGGTTAATAATGTTGTAGTATACAAAATAAAATATAACAAAAAATATTATGTACTAAAAAAGAGTTTCGCTAGGCATACTCAATGTCAATATTTATTAAAACATGTTCAGGTATACATAACATATGTATTGAGGAAAAATATATATGAACAACACAAATCAAGTATGAGTGTGCTAAATGATATAACATATGGCTATAAATAAACTGCCATGGCTATTATGAGTAGGCCTCAGTTTTCATTACTGATAAGACCTATGGAAGAATAAATGAACTAAAAAATATTATTAACTTGAGGATCTCCCCGTGAGGGTAGCCACAAGAAACTTATTACAATTGTAGAATAGTTAAGAATCCTCGTAAGAATCACCAAAATAGGATTGATAATAAGAACTAATACCATATGAAACCATGTGAAATATATAACATTTTTCTAGCATTTTACAGCGTCTCAGAATTTCAAGAGAAATATTTTTGACCTCCTTGATTAAGGAATCACAAAGATTGATTCTCTTATAGCTTAAATTTCTTGAATCAGAGCATATGATTGTGTGATGGGGATTTCCTGATACAACCCCACCTGAATAAATTAAGAATTGTGGAACATTGCATGCCAATGAGATTTTCAAGAAAAATAAACATGAGAAAATGGGTAATTGTGTGATACATAAGAATTATAGGTTTAAAATTATTGTTCAAAACCATCATAATGTTGATAAGCTAGGATATAATATCATAATATTTCATGATTGAAAGAAAATCGGTCTTGGAAATAACAAAGCAAGTAAATCGTTTTGAGACTCACACATTAAAAATGAGAGTGATTATGGCATCTTGGCTACTCAAATCCACCAGATAGGTATGAAAGCACTTAGGAATAGTGTTGCAAATGCTGAGAGAAATATTAAATTTATGAAAAATTTAGTAATTTTGAATTTAATCAAGGCTGAAGTTAATCTTAAGGATATGTAATTTCTAGAAAAGGAATTGAAATGGACTTGGAAAAGGTAAAAGCAATCCTTTATTTCCATATACCTGAAAGATGTATTGTACATAAGATATTCATGGGGTTACAAACTAGTATTGTAGATTCATTGAATGTTTCTCTAATTGGACTATTTTATAACATCTTCACAAAAGAGAAGAGTTATGTTTTCCTAGAACCAAAAATGAAAATAAAATTTTGATTGGTTGAACTCATTGTTAATTGTAACTCCTATACTTAAAGACTGATTTGAGATAATGCGGCAAAATAAATAAGAAGAATGTTTATTAGATTCCCTAGAGCATCCTAGTGGAATTGAAAACGTTTATGATTGAGTGATTCAAGAATAACTATGAGGGGGAATATTTGAACCTGACTTTTTCTAGTTTGATGTATTTTATTTAAAATCTTTGATAAAATGCCATAAGTTTATGAATGATAACATAGGCAAAAGTAAAAAAAAACGCAAAAGATGAAATAGTAGAGATGTGTGTTCACTAAATAGATATTAAATGCTAAGTGCATGTATATATATTAAGAAGATACAATAATGGACATGCATGCACAAATACTCTGAGTATTTTTTTGTCCTAAAATGAGTCAAATGATTGATAGTGGGTAATGATAACATGTGACTAGGAATAGGTTGACAATTGGTTGGGGATCCAATGAAATCGTTGCATGTAGTCTTGAGGAATAAAGGCCATGAAAAATAATGTGTTAACAAGAGATTAGCACAAGTGACATATATGCTTTCTCACATGCATTTTGTGCCAATGTGGTAAGAGCACTAAGCACCAGTGTAATACCAGTCAGTGGTTCTCTAGATAAGTGTTCTGAAATATTGATTATGACTCTTTAACTGTAAGCATAGTTAAAGCATTGCTTGAATGTATGATTAAGCGCATGGTATGAATGTTTGCTTATAATAATACATGAATAAATGATCAATTTTAAGACAATTGTACTAACATGATGTGTGTTGAGATAGATGATATGCACATGAGAGCAAGGGGAAAGGATCACATGGTTGTTTCACAAAAGAAAATCCCATGCAACCTACAAACACCTTAACTAACAATCTGTAATGAAAAAAAGAGATGGAAAATCTAGATTTTTGGAGAAAATTAATGGATTAGGTGTGGGGTGGGATGTTTTTCATGTCTTTATTGCTACAACTTTATTTTTATTTTTGGTTGTTGACCTTGAGCATGGGCATGCAACTTATTGTTTTACATTTGTGTTTCTATGGTGGTTTTCTTTGTTTTTTTTGTGGTTTGGTCTTGATGCTTTATTGAGTGTGAGGAAGGAAAAAGGGAAGGAGCTCTAGAGGGAGAGCTAAACATGAAACCTAACAAAAAATGCAAGACCTTGGTCAAACCTTATGCATAGAATAAATGGTGGTAAGGGGGCATAATAAAATTATAGAAGAACTAAAATGCACATGGATGAGTCCATTTGAACAAAAAATGGAGTGATAAAACAACCATGAAAATTGCATAAAAAGGAAAATTGTCCTAAACATTAATAATGTATGTCTAATGCATATTTGATTTTGTGAAATCATGATAAAATTGCAATGATGTTGTCTGATGTGAGAGATATTTGGTTGTGAGCCATAAAAAGGAGAAAGGTAAGTAATTAATCCTTAAAAATATTATGGTCACTGTGTGAATGGTGTAAAAATGGAATTGATATTTTCCATGTTTTAAGATTATGCAGTGAAGTCATTTACTGGATTCCATGTAACTTGAAATATCCAATGGATAAGTGTATAAAGTGACTTGTTGTTGTTAATTATTTTTGATGATGTTCTTACAATGATATTTCTGACCCTTATTGGGTGCATGGATGAAAAATTGATAGTGTCTTCTTACCATGAATGAAGACATGTTGGAATTGAATATGAAATTTAGACATGAGTGAGTTTTACTTTAGAATTTAACCATTGACAGATTAAAGTGTAGTGAAGCATTTTAGCCCTAAGGGGGATACCTCGGAAATAGAAGAAAAATGCAAGAAGAATTTACTTAACTTCTCCAAAAGTGATTATTGCAAAGGAAACACCAGGGATTGTGTTCATTTAAGGGAGAGGATATGTAGTACCCCTAATGAAATTGATTTCCTATCAAAATTTTATGGTTTTATTTTCTTGCGAACATTTAAGTTGGATAATAGTTGTGGGCTAATATTAAAGTTGGACATCTTGATAATAGATGTAAATATTTATTGTTATGAATGAAATTTTATTTATTCCACTTATTTTTTATTTGAAAATATAAGAGGAGCTAACACGTGAGTAGTCAGGCTACCCAATTGTCTAGAAATCGATTAATAATCAGTTATAGTCCAAGAGAGGAATGTTTATGAAGTAACAATAATCACAATTAAAATCCTTCATCTTTCAAAAGCTTCCTCCCGCTAGAATTAACATGAAGGGAAAGGAAGATCAATGGGGAATCCAAAATATAAATTGCAAGAGAGAAAGATAATCTAAAAATAAATGTTACAATGGGAGAGAAAAATTGGACTCATAAAAAAATAAAAGAATTTTCGACCTTGTACTAGAGCAAGACGTTGCTAGGGTCAGAGGAGGATAATTTATAAAATATTATAATTTGATTCTTGACAGACGAGATGCCTCAAGATCAAGAGGAATTGTTGAGGTAACAGTTCATTGGTTGGGTGGAGCATGGTTGATCCTATTATATTTTCAAACAATTAGATAAGTGAATGGACTAGTTGTGTAGGAATTTTCAAGAAATTGTGTTTCAGAATTATTTATGTTTAGATGCAGAGGAATATGATTGGGTAGTGTGTATCTTGTCTTGTACCTACTTACCTGAGGAATGGTTAATACCTTTTTATGAACTCCCTCTGTACAAGTATTATGGATAAAGTAGGAAATTTATTTTGGTTAAATTTTAGTAAAGAATTCACACACACAAGTAGGGTTAGCAGCACTATATGTCAACATCGTGGAAATGTCACCGAGTTAAATTTTGATCTGAATATGGGAAAACTGGCTTTGTTGTGCTAGCTCCGTCATCTGTGTTAAAAAAATGTGTTTAGGATCGTCTCAAATTAGCAAGTTGTGGAAGGGTTTATGTGTTAAGTTTTGTGTCTTTTATGAAAAATTTCTTAAGTAAAATAGCTATTAAAAACACATGAAAAAAATAAATTGCAAATATATAACACACAACAAACACATTACACAATAGTTGATAACGTAGTTCACCCCTCCTAGGCTACATCTCCATGGACCTACTTCAACTGGCTAGGCCCTATTTGGATTAATGGTCAATTCTATAATTACATGCACCTACAATACTCCAATGGCTTTGCAACCTGCTCCGTTGGATTCAAAAGACCCAAAAACCTCAAAATAGACTCTTCAAGCTCTGAAAATGGTCTTTAAGTGGAATAGGCATGACCTCCTCTTCTGGTGGCCTTGAGCTTCTTTAATATTCAAAGTGGAAAAATAACTTATAAAAGTGCTCCAACTCCTTTTCAACCTGCACCATCATGCTCAAAGCATCCAAATCATCTAGGAATGACTCTTCTTGAGCCCAATTTGGTCGAAATGTGCCAAAGTTATGGCTTCCTCAATATTTCCTAGAAAAATTCCACTAAAACTGGAGAAAATTAAGTTAGCACTGCCAAAACTGGAGGTGACACCGAAAATAGTAGACCTTCCAAACTAGCCGCCGAACTAATCTCAGGATTAATTATGGTTAAGGGTGGTTTAACTAGCAGTTCAGCTTGAGTTAATGTTTATTGTACATTTAACGCAAATTCAGATTAACCATATGATTAGTGCAGTTAGCAAAGATTATGGGTTTAAATAAACCCATTTAAATATTTAAAGCTCAACACATTGCATTAGGTCTCTGCCACGGTCTTGAGGCATGGTCCCATTGTAAGGGGTTGGCCCCTTTTTTCCTCCGCTCGAATTCAAATCAAACTTTAAATAAATGTCATATGCATTGTTAGAGTCAGCTTTTGCAGCCTTCCTCCAGTGATCAAACATGCTCTTTCAAAGTGATTTTAAAGTGTCAAGGTCAAATTTTGTCATTTCAATGAGTCTTCAAGCAAAATTTGGTCACAGGGCATTAGGTCTAGGGTTTGCTTTCACTCCTTTCAAAATTGTCCAAACGTCGGTCCATGTCACCATTCAGCTGAGTGTATCATCGTTCAGAGGGTTTTCATCATCATCTCAGGTTCCAAAGAGTCATTTTACACCTCGTTCATGCTTCAGTTGTGCCTAGGTAAGGTCCATTTCCCTCTCCTAGGGTTTTGGAGGTAATTCCTCTTGGATGGTCAAATCATGGGAAAAACTTGTATCCTGACGTTCACACACCTTCCCCTATCCTTAATATACCTTATTAAACACTTCCCATCACTGAGATCCCCAAAATTCCTCATTTTTGCACAAACCCTAGTTTCTAGCCACAACTTGGCAATTTTCTAGGCTAGGCCTGTGTTTTTCCCTTTTGGACTCCTTCCCCTCACTCAATCTCTGTGATTCCACTTTCCCCTGCTTCCTAACATCCCTCCCTACTTCCAAAAATTTCCCCAAGAATTTAGAAGCCCCCTATCCCCTTCATTTCGCTTCATTTCGACAAAATTCCCTGTTTCACACATCGGGATAAGTGTTACTCAAAAGGTGTTTCAGAGCAATCAAAGATGAATTTTGGAAGAATGAGAGATTTTTTTGTCCAAAACATGCCAAGGTAGAAAAACCTCCTTCACTTTTTACACAGGTATCATGGTTTTAGAGAAATGTCAAAAATACCGTTGCCTCAGGAGAATTGAATGCACCTCTGAAGTGACCTTGGGAAAATCAAGATTTCTCCTAGCATGGTTGGCCAAATGACTTGCTTGATGATTTAAATGATAACTAGACAGAAATACCTTTCCAATGAGCTATCATGAGCTCAATTTGGAGTTGAGGAAGACCTTCAAACGTTGACTGCAACAGCGCTCTGCCTTGAGGCAGCCTCATTCTGCTCATTTTGACTAGTGTTGGGAGATTTGGTTTTTGACATGGTAAATGGAATCCAAATTGCATAATTCCACTTGTGTTGGAAATTAGACTCCAATAGATTTCCAACGAGCTATCACACGCCCGATTTGGACACCGGGAAGGCCTCCAAAAGCTTCCTGAAAAATGCACTATGGGGCAAGAGCGACCCACTTGGGCGTTTTTCACAGTGCAAAATATAACAAGAGCGACCCACTTGGGGAAAAGCGACCCACTTGGAAAAAAGCGACCCACTTGACTCAGAACCCAGAAAATTCATTTTTTGCGCGCAGATTCGATTCTAATCGACTCCAAAAGCTTCCAAACAGGTTTTAATCATTGTTCAATAGATTTTTAGCATGATTGTGATGTTTTTGATGTTGGGAAAGAGGCCATGTTTGGAAAAGAATGTATAAACCCTACATTCACATGAAAATTAATTCCTTAAAGGTTTTGAAAGTATATGGGCAGTTTTATGAAAAGTTTGAAAACTCTTGAATGGTGAATATGCTCATGTCCTAGCACGTTGTGTATATCATCCTCACGCCCTCAGTTATCATTTTATCATTACTATCACGCCCTTTCATGTTTTGCACAGTGTTCATGTTGGCTTGTGTTTAAACTCCATCACCATATCACTACTACCATCACCATAATATTGCCGCTGTCATGGTTATTTGTGTCACTATGGTTATTGTCGTGTTGTCCCTATTCTCCAGTTCATAAACACAATCTCATGCTTTGCCCCTTTGACAAGTTTTGGCCATCATCACAAAGTTGACCACACATTTGCATTTGGTACTCATTGTCAAACTTACTTGTGATCAAAACAGTGATAGTTTTCATGCCACAACAGAGCCATCCTCATTGTAATTTTGTTTTTCTGTGATACTTGGGTACATGGGTGACATTTATTGGGTTTTGAACAAACATTACAACTTTGCCTTCACTGCATCTATATCAGTATACATATTGCAAATATCTTGTTCAAAGCCATGTCAGGGACAGAGTCAGAGTATGAGCAGGAGTCGGACAGTGACTCAATCGTTGAGGTTGATGTACTGAGATGGAGCATAGCAGTGCACCAGTAGTGGTAACATATCAGAGAAGCCACAGAGCTTTGTTTCAACATCACGACGAGTATTATCTCCACCCGGGGTGGAAGGGGTCTCGTTGACTTCATCAGCGACGCGAGTACTATCTCCACATGGCGTGGAAGGGGTCTCGCCTTCTTCATCAGCGTAGGTACATTCACAGGATCATGATAGAGACAAAGACATGCTTCGTCACATGAAAGGCCATTATTGGGCTCGCATGCATGTTTGCAAAGCGAGAATGAAGATCATGAAGAGGAGGTTGCGCGAAGCACTAAAACGGCGGAAAAAGCCTGATCCACTCCGGATTTTGGCCGAGGCTTCGTTGGCTGGGCAAGATACATGATGGAGGGTCTTCACTCCAAATTTGAGCGAATTCGGAGAAATTTTTGTCATTTTCAAATTTTTGGTCTCAAAAACAGGTTTTTCAGTTAAGCGGGTCGCGCACCCATGCGCTCACTTTTTTTTGGGACACTTGCTGGAGGAAATTTTTGCATTTTTGGATTTGTCATGGTTAATTATGCATCCTCAGAAATCAACTAAGCATTTCATCAAAATATGGATGGTCAAAGAGCTCAAAAACACCATGAAAACCACCTTGCTGCCACCTTTTGCACCAGCAGGAAGTACCTCTGGGAGAATGAGGTTTTTGAGGGTCAAATGAGCTCCGAATTCAGAAATTCCACTTGGGTTGGATATTCAACATCCAGGGCTTTCCAACGAGCTATCATGAGCTCAATTTGGATGCCGGGAAGTACGTCAAATTCAGGCTTGAAAACGCGCGACCCACTCGGCTCAAGAGCGACCCACTTAAAATTTTTCTGAATTTTCAGCTGCCAGCTCAGATTTTCGCCTAGTATGGACCAGTTTTGCTTGTGGATGGAATTTTTGGGTTTTTATGATGTAAATTCATGTTTGGCATGTAACTTTGGCTTATTTTTATCTCTTCTAGAAGATTCACTCTCAAATGAGTAAAAAATCATGTAATGGATCAGTTTCCACTCTTTTAGAGGCAAGTTGTTGGCTGCCTAGATTGTAGTTCCATGATTAGAATTGGTTGAAACTGATCCCTGAAGAGGGAATTCGACCCCTAGAGGTGGGGAAAGGGGTTAGAGTGATCTATATATTGTAATTTCTCAATCATTTTCAGAGGTTGGAGAGGTTGGACTCTTGGGAGACTTTTGATATCATTGTACATATTTTTCATATTTTGGCTAAGGAAAGATCAGGGGTTTTGCGGCACTTGTTGGGATCCTTGTGGTGTTCTGTTCTTAATGGTGTTTCTTCTTTGTTTACAGTAATTTTCTTCATGTTTAATGAATGCCATCCTTTCATATGCTTCTGAACTAATTTGAATGAGTGAATAAGGTTGAATCCATTGTTTACAGTGCTTGGCCTTTGAATTCAGTTAGTTCTATATGTTTTCAGCTGTTTGGAGAGGATCCAAGTTCTTCGTTGCCCTCTTCAGCTCCTCGTCGGTCTAATCTGTCCGTATATCCAATCTAAAGCATCAAGACAGTCACCTACCTCGCCCCAACTTGAAATCTGCAAAGGTCTGACCTTATCCCCGGACCCAAATCTGTTTTCCCATTTCTCCAGCGAAAACCCAAAAAACCAAAAATCAAACATACCTATCTCTTTACTAGCCTAAAATCAGTTCCCATTTTAAGTCATCTCGCACCCTATAGTTCATTTTATCGAGATTGACGGAGAGAGCCCTCTCCTGTCCTCGTAGGGCTAGCTACGAGGCTGAGCGTGGTTTGATGTAGCCTTGAGTTTTACCTCATTTCAGCCTGAGGTAGATTTGAGCGCTAACATGCATAACATGTTAAGTCCGACGGTTGTGGTATGGTGGTAAGGCATGTGGGTACTGCGGGGGAGGTCGCGAGTTCGACCCTGACCTCTGCGCTTCCGCCAATACATAATTTTTCCACCTAATTCATATGGTTTTAAAACTTTGAACTTAATAAAAATTTCGCCCAAATATTGTTAGGTCCCTATATTACTAGTGTAGTCCCTTATTGTTAGTGTAGCCCCCTTATTGTTATCGTTGTACCCCTATAACCCCCATATTTTTATTATTGTTCCCTTACATTATTATTGTTAGGTTGGCTATGATTATATTGTGACCCCATGGACTCCTATATATAGAAAGGAGGTTTTTCATTTGTATCATTGAAGATTTATTCATTTATGTAATGTAAAGCAGGTTGCCCCCTTGAAGTGGCTGATTTATAAGGCATTGATCTCTCCTTTCTTCTATTTTTGGAGTTGGTTTCATAACATTTGGTACGAGAGCTTTGGATTCTAGGGTTTCGCTGCTTCAAATAGGTCATCGTGGAATTTTCGCAATAAAATTTTTTCTATAAGGATTCAGACACTATAAAAAAAACCATTTAAAATAAATCTTGAGGAACTTCGTGTAAAAATTTCAAATCTTGGTTCATAATATTTTCAGATATATGATATGGAAGTTAGCGTTTTTGCAGGCTCCCGGATTTTATCTAAAAGAGGTGACCTTGGGAAAATTGTCATAACTCTGTCTCTGAGAATTGGATTGGAATTCTGTAAAAAGTGGTCGAAATTACATGGACTTTAGTTTCCTGTGTATCAATTTCAAAGCCGAAAGAGGAAACAGTGAAACGTGTCACACCGTACAGGTTCGCTCCACTGAAGCAGTCCATAATTAGGTCATTGTGGGATATTGGGCATAACTTTAACTTGAAGAATCCAAATCATGTTAGACCTATGGCATTCGAAAGAAGATTCAGAGGGCTACTACAGGAAAAAATGTCAGATATTGAAGATCCGAAATCACAGAGATAATTCAGTTCCAATATTGAGCTCCTCAAAAGCAAGAAAAAGGTGTGTATTTTTGTTTTTCAAATTGCATCAGTCTTGTTTGAAAAATCAGTTTGAAGTGATTCCAAGGGAATATTGAAGCACAATATCCGTATTAGGTTCTAAAATTCCCCCTAAAAAGAATTCAACACCCATTAAGCCCTCAGAATACTCTACTATGACTCATGAAGAGGAATAAATGAAACATTATATATTAAAATTACAAGAGCAAGTGCACCAAATTTCTCTCTCGCAAAGAGAAAAAAAAAAATGAAATGGAAGTTTTGAACAAAGGCGTGGAAGCTAATATGGATGGTTTGAAGAAGGGAGTGGAAGCTAATATGGATGGTTTGAAGAAAGGCGTGGAAGATAATATGGATGGTTTGAAGAATGGCATGGAAGACATCAAGAATGATATAAAAGCAGACATGGAAGGTTTGAAGGAAGGTTTGAAAATTTTGATACAAGAAATGATTCCTAATGGAAAAAAGATAGTAGAGGAAACTCATGATGAGAAAAAAATAAATGTTAATTGTGATTTCATAAACTCTAATTTTGGATTGAAGACCCACCATATTCCAAAGATCGATATGAGGAAATTTTATGGCAAGGATCCCGTAACATGGATACTACAGATGGAGCAATATTTTGATCTCAATAATGTGCAAAAAACACAAAATGTACGCCTTGCAAATTTATATTTAGAATAAAATACATTTGTATGGTATCGATGGCTTTGCTCTCATAAAAAAATTGTCACTTGGTCAATTTTTACGGAGGAAATGGCAGCACGTTATGAGGATACAAAGAGAAACACCTTCTTTAGCCAATTGAAAAATATCAACAAAAGGGTTCAATGGTGGAGCACATCGAGGACTTCCAAAAATTGAATATAAGGGTAGCTGATATTCCAGAGGAACACAAGATTGATGTCTTCATAGGAAATTTAAAGGATAACATCCAACATGAGGTTCACCTTTGGGAACCTGATTCATTGGAGAAGGCATTCAGGTTGGCAAGAAAAATTGATTGTAAAATTATGGCGACAAGGAAGCCTACCAGTCACATCTATAAATATGGAAGTTTTTCTACTCCTAGACTTCCACAACCTACAAGGTTGACACCACAACAATTGGAAGAAAAAATAGCAAAAGGGCTTTGCTATAGTTGTGATATAAAATACACTAGAGGTCATAAGTATGTTGAGAAGAAATTATTTTACAAAGATTATGAAGAGGAGGAATAAAATGAAAAAGAAGAGGATATACACCAAGAACCAACCCTAGATAAAGAAGAAATGAGTCTGACCATATCCTGTAATGCATTGGCAGGAATTACCACTCCTCAAACTCTCAAGATAGAAGGATGTATCAAGAAGAAAAAGCTAATAGTGTTGATTGACTCAGGTAGTACCCATAATTTTATTCATTTGTAAGGTAGCCAAGGAATTGAATTGCTTCCTATAGCCGGCATTGGAATGTCAAGTGATGGTTGCAAATGAGGAACTATAAATTTCTCTGGAAAATGCCATAATATCAAGCTAAACATGGGGGAATATGTATTGAATAGTCCAATGCTTTACATTCCAATGGGAAGTGCTAATGTTGTACTAGGAGTACAATGGTTACAATATTTGGGGATGGTAGATTTTAATTTTCAAGAAATTTTCTTGAATTATTTTTTGGAAGGAAAGGAAGTTGAATTACGGGGTATCGTAGGGAAGCTGGGAAAGATAATAAGCTCTATTTCCATGACAAAGCTTCTGAAGAAAGAACGACGAGGCATAATTGCACAATTATGCTTAGTAGAAGTTCCAACATAAAAATCATCTATTTCTCCAGATCTCCAAAAAGTCTTGGACAATCATTCCAAGGTGCTTGAAACTCCCAAAGGACTCCCACCTCTTCGTGATCATGATCATGTTATTCGTTTGATTCCAGGAAGTGTTCCTCCAAACATTTGGCCTTACAGATATCCTTATGTCCAAAAGAGCGAAAATGAGCGTATGATTGCAAAAATGCTAGAGGTTGGTATAATTCAACCAAGCCAAAGTTCTTTCTCTGCTCCAGTAGTATTGGTGCATAAGAAGGATGGATCATAGCACATGTGTCTGGATTATAGGGAGCTCAATAAGCTCAATATTAAAGATAAATTCCCCATTCCTGTGATTGATGAATTATTGGATGAATTACATGGAGAAATTTATTTTACCAAGTTGGATCTTCGTTCAAGATATCATCAAATTAAAATGAAGGCTAAATATATTTTGAAAACGACATTTCAAACCCATGAGGGTCATTATGAATTTTTGGTCATGCCTTTTGGCCCTACCAATGCACCTTCTACATTTCAAGGGTTGATGAATTCCATTTTCAAACCCTTCCTTAGAAAATTTTTGTTAGTATTTTTTGATGATATACTAATCTAGAGTAGGTCTTGGAAGGATCATGTTCAACATGTTGACAAGGTGCTCAAACTATTGGAGGAGAAACAATTATATGCAAAAACCTCCAAATGTTTCTTTGGAGTACAAGAGGTGGAATATTTTGGTCATATTGCATCTCACGAGGGTGTTAAGGTAGACCGTAACAAAATTAAAGCCATTAAGGAATAGAAAGTCCCCATAACCATAATGCAGTTGCGAGGATTTATCGGGTTAATAGGGTATTATCGCAAGTTTGTTAATAATTATGGGAGAATAGCAGCACCTGTAACAACATTATTTATGAAATATGCATTTGCATGGACTCCTGAAGCAACTAAAGCCTTCGAACATCTTAAAGAGGCAATGTGCCTAGCACTAGTCTTAGCTACGCCAGACTTCACAAAAACCTTTATTGTGGAATGTGATGCCCCGGGATATGGAATTGGTGTTGTTTTAATGCAAGAAGGGAGACCCATTTCTTTGAAAGTCATCCAATCAAAGGAAAGTATTTACATAAAGCTATTTATGAGAAGGAAATGTTGGCAATACTACATGCACTAAAGAAATGGCAACATTACCTAATGGGAAGACACTTCAAGGTAAAAACTGATCATGGTAGTCTTAAATACTTTTTGGAACAAAGAATACCTTTAGAAGAGTAGCAAAAATGGGTCACAAAGATGTTGGGTTATGACTTTGAAATCATCTACAAAAAGGGAAGCTAAATGTTGTTTCATATGCACTCTCAAGAAAGGATGAAGATGTGGAAGCATTGCTTTGTGCCATTTCTATTATCCAACCACTAGATTGGATAACCAAAGAAAGGGATGAATGGAAGCAGGACGAAGAAGTGTGGACACTCATTCAAATGTTGCAGCAATATCCTTGTACATCTAATATATTTAGTTCGAAAAATGATTCCTTATGGTACAAAGATCACTTATATTTTTTTAAGAATTCCAAAATAAAACAAAATATTCTTTTGGAATTGCACACTTCTCCTTTAGGAGGACACTCTGGATTTTTAAAAACTTACCATAAGGTGAAGAAATACTTTTTTTTGGGATGGCCTTAAATTTGATATTCAAAATTTTTTGGTGAATTTTTGGTTTGCCCACAAAATAAAGTTGAGACAATTAAGACCTCGGTTCCTCTACAGCCTTTATCCATTCCAAGTCAACGTTGGGAGGATATTTGTATGGATTTTATCACAGGTTTACCTAAGTCTGAAGGAAAGAGTGTCATCATGGTGGTAATTGATAGACTTACCAAGTATGCACACTTTTGTGAATTACCTGATCCATTTAAAGCAAGTATAGTTGCTACTGCATTTATGGAAACAATTCAAAAGCTACATGGAAACCCAAAGATTATTGTAAGCGACAGAGATCCCATTTTTACTAGAAATTTTTGGACAAAATTATTTTCTTGTTTGGGTACTCAACTAGCTCATAGCTCATCTTATCATCCTAAATACAATGGGCACACTGAGATAGTGAAAAAATGTTTGGAAGGATATCTTCGTTATTTTGTATCTGATAAACAAACAAAATGGGTCAAGTGGTTACCTCTAACTGAATGGTGGTATAACACTTCCTTCCATACTGCAGCAAAAATGACCCCATTTATGGCACTTTATGGATGTCATATACCATTCATCACATCATCTTTAAGAGAAAATTCTAAGGTTAAAGCAGTGGAAGATCACATTTAGCATCAACAACAAGTTCTCCAACTCTTAAAGGATAACCTAAATTTAGCACAAAATTGAATGAAACAACAGGCAGATCAACATCACAGCGAGAGAAGTTTTGATGTAGGAGAATGGGTATTTTTACGGCTACAACCATACAAACAAATGTCCCTCAATAAAGCTAAGAAGCATAATAAATTATTTCCAAAGTACTATGGTCCTTACAAGGTGTTGCAAAAGATTGGTACTATGGCATAAAAATTGAAGCTTCCTGCTTCTTCTCAAGTGCATCAAGTTTTCCATGTTACATGCTTAAAGAATATTATCGGTGACAAACTTCTAGTTCAAACAATATTGCCAAAACTTGATGAGGAAGGAAAAATCATATTGGAATCTGAAGCAGTCATGGAAACAAGAACTCGACAGTTATGAAATTGGTCAATTTCAGAGTATATCATTAAGTGGAAGAACTTACCCACTAAGGATTATACATGGGAGGATGATAATTTTATACAGAATCATCCATAGCTACTCAAGCGTTGAGGAAAACACAATTTTAAAGGATAGGGGCATGTTAGGTCCCTATATTACTAGTGTAGTCCCTTATTGTTAGTGTAGCCCCCTAATTGTTATTGTTGTACCGCTATAACCCCCATATTGTTATTATTGTGCCCTTACATTATTATTGTTAGGTCGAATAGGATTATATTGTGACCCCATGGAATATTATATATAGAAAGGAGGTTATTTTGTTTGTTTCATCTCTTTTCTTCTATTTTGGGAGTTGGTTTCATAACAAATACATTAGTCTGTCAACCATAAAATAATGAAATTTGACCTTTGATATATGAAATTTCGACCATGGTTTAAAATTTGAACTTAGAACTTAAATAAATTTTGCCTTGGAGGGGGGCATGTGGCGACCTCCCGGGTTGCCACGTGTCAGCACCCAATTGGCTCTTCACAAACCAATACAAAATTTCCAAGTGCCTAGAAATTTGGGCAAATCACCATTAGACAAGTGTCAACACCTCATTGGCCTTTGAAAACCTAAAATTTTGACCTTTGACCCTGTTTGACCCCCCCCCCCTTTTTTTTAATTCGTCTGTTTGGCACAAAAAACAATAGACTCTAACTTTCACATACGGAGTCGGTTTTTGATGAAACGAAGTGCGCTGGATTTCTAGAAATGAGCTCTACCCATTTGTTCTAATTTGGTGCGATTCTTAGCACTTTGAATTTTAGGAAAAAAATTTCCCCCAATCTAGATTCCGATCAACTCTCAATAGCATGCAAACCTTGTTTGAAGTAAAATAAATCTTAGGATAAATAGATGTGGAAGCCCAGAAGCCAGGAGTCATGTGTTGTGGTTCCCTGTGTAATAATGATTTTTTTTTGGCCATATGATATATGCAGATAAACAAGTAAAAACAAATAAGTTGTTATGTATAAAACAAATAGATTAAAACATGATCATGCATAGATATAAATACAAGGTGTTGGAAATATAATAATACATAGTTTTACAACAAATAGAAGCTTAAGAGATTTGTGGAGAGTCATAAATATACACAAGCATGGGAGCATTTATCCTTTTTCTTATGAACATTGGGATTTGCTAGAAATATTATCTACCAGTTACATAATTTTTTTGAAAATAAATCTTAAAGCAAGAACCAAATAAATGTTACCATGTCCTGACTTCTCTTTTAAACAAAAAAATCATTTTATAACTCAAAATATAGAATGTGTAAATACATCAAGTCTGGTATTGAACCGCACTCGGCCTTAGTCGAGGAAAAACAATAATGTAGGAAGACTTAAGTATGAATTTAAAATTATAGAAGACTTGTTATATGAAATACAGGTAGTCAAATCTATTCTCAAAACAGAATAGTCATAGACTCGTTTACCGAGACTTGTAAATGTATGTTCACATATATAAATTCCTAGTTGCAAGGGTAAGTAAGCCAAAGCATGGCTTTGGCCTTAATCAACCTAAGTTTGGTATACAATAACATTGACCATCCATTAAAGAAACATGGAAAAGAAGTGATTTGATGGGTGCCTGGGGAGAACGAGAGTATAAAAATCCTAAGACCCTTCCTCTTGATAACCCCTCAAATGGAAGACTTGGACTAGCCTGCAACCCAATAAGAACTATATTAGAAACTAAATTTACCAGAAGAAGAAAAACATTTAAGTTGACCTTGAGATAAAATAAGAAGGGTTACAATTATATAAATTACCTAGGAGGAAATTGGAAATTGCTGAGAATCCTAACCATGTGACAAAACCATTTTTTTCAGTAAAAGAGGGTTATTATTGACAATATACACTACTTGAATAAGAAAATATTTTTTTCCCTTTAGGGTCAAGGAGAAAGCGAGAAAAAAAATGTTTTAATTTCGTACCTAGAACATTGTAAAACCCCCAATCTTCAAAAGAAGTGACATGAAAGGACAAGATGTGGCCTATGAAGAGAAAATGAAATAATATTGGTAAGAAGGATGATTTTTCCTTTAGTAAACATAAATACCCTCGAATATACTATGCAAAATTTCAAACATAACTCAAGACAAAAAATATAGGATCCTTGTTAAAATTACCTGATAGATTTTTGAACGAGGATAGTGGTTCATTCTGAAAGGAAAATAATTGTACCCATGGTTGCAAGATCAGTGGCAGAGGTGGATATCATTGTTCCGTTAAAATAATGAGAGACAAGTCGCTCGTGCGAACCTTTAATCTGCACAGTCACATAGAAATTTTTTAGTTACTAGCACAAGAATTTTATAGAAGTAAAACTATAACAAGAAAATAGGATATTAACATGAGCTCATAATTCATGAAAGAAAATCGTAGATTGATCATACCTATAGTGAAGGTGACCATGTCGACACCTTGAAATTCTCGAAGTTTATATAACAATATCCTTAAAGAGGATAAAATCGTAATGATGGTAAGAATTGGTTGTAAAACTCCCCAGGGGCTGAAGAATCAAGGAAGATACAAACCCTCAAACCCTCATCCTCTTGCAGAGCATAGAGTGCTCAGAGTCTCACATTGCAAATGGAGGCAAAGACAGAGGAGGGGGGTAGGGTAGTTACCCGAACTGCAAAACAAGAGAATTTCCGTTGTTAGATCCCTCAGTCTAATCTTGACCATCCCTTCTCTAGCATATCACATGCCCAAGTGAGGTGGTGCACCCAAGCCAATCCATGTAGTGATGGGACGCATGAATGCCAGGGTGTATCAGGGCCTTGAACTATGTTTATGTGGTAGTACATAGGTTTGAAATGCTCATAACATTATAAAATGAAACACTTATAAGGAATTCTAATGCCAGGGGTAGATAGGTGTATCCATAGCAGAACCTTAACAACCTAACGATGTCAACACATTGGTAAAATTGTGAATCTTACAATTATCAAGTTACAATATCAAACTATGAGAAAGGCACGCTGGCATAGTTTACATATATATGCATTATGACATAAGATTTGGATGTTAAGTGCCTTAGATGGAACCCCCTTTTATTGATTTGTAACTAAGGGATAATAGGCCAAGGTGCCTAGGAAGCTAGGTAAGAGAAATAGCGACTTAGGGAAGCTAGGTTAAAAAAAATTAAAAAATCATGCTATTAATAGAAAAAGTTACTTCTTATTCATTAGCGGCAACATAATAATGTAGGGATGAAATCAAATGTTTTTCTTAACAAGTGAAAATGTAATTGTGGGAACAAAAACTCTTAAATGCTACTTTTGTTACCCTTGTTCTTAATAACATATTGAGATTGATGAACTAGTAAAAGAATATAGTTAAATTTTATTTTTTATTATAAATTATGGGTATTATTTAATTATTTGTAAGTAAATGCCATATATACGCATTAATGACCATCACACTCGAGGTTATGCATTGAGAAGCATCTCTTGCATTGAACATAAAGTTAGAACCATCTCTTGTAATTTTAAAATTTCTATTGGTAATTAACAAGAAAGGGTCAATGGTGGTATTAATGACAAGAATTTTTCATATATTTGAGTTGAGCCATAAATCTAGGATATATGTTTTTCGACTAATAGGAAATATTTCAAAGAAAAATTTAAAGTTTAGTGTTTGTTTGAAAAGATTAAAAAAACTCAAGAAAAAAGGAAACTTAAAGTAAAGGTGTTATTAAGAACTTAGTGATTCTAAAAATTTGAGTTGGGCCTACCTATCAAGTTTTAAGGGATCATTCTATACAATACAACTAGCAAGACATTATTCTAGTGTTAAAACTCGAGATGTAATGGTATATCAAAATGGTTAAATTTTTCAAGATAACCTTTTGTAAAAGTTAAATAAATAAAAAAAGCTATGTTAAATTTTTTTTTTCAAAATATAGAATTGAATATACTAAAATTAAGAGATTGAATATACTAATATAAAAAGTACATAAAATTGAAATGGATTTAAAATGGTTTACAATGAGTTTGTAAATAAACAATTTTTTTTTTTAATTCATTTTTTATTTAAATATTGATTTATTCATAATTATTTAATACATCCATGTTTAATATGTATTTTTATTTTATTAAATAAAAAAAATTTATTTTATTATTTTTTGAAATAATTATAAACAACATCTTTCTTTTTTTGCTATATGAAATATTCCAAGATATTAATTTGTGTTTTTTTTTTCAAAATCCTTTTCATATTACAAAAATCAAAATCAAAATAAAAAACTCTACTAATCCACTAACAAATAAATGTCCATTCCAATTTAAAAAATAACTTTAATATTTAAATAAAATAAATATTATAAAATTAAATTAAATTTTAGTAAAAAAAAAAATCAAACCAAAATATTTAATTTATTAATACCATTTAAATATTTTCCATCAACATTTTATGTCCTATTTTATTTGGGTAATATTTTTATGTAACAATGTATGAGATTTAATATATTTTCTCATATTTTTATTATTTTAAAAATTTATTGATAATCATCAAGATTATGTAAAGTTTAGTGGATAAAAGTGATTTCCATTCTTAACATTTTGTTATAAATTTCAATTTAATAAAAACTAAATCTCACTCAAACTAACTAATAAGCAAAACCTTAAACATAAAACCACATTGTGAAACTTGTTTAAATGCAAGATGAAAATATGATGTTTTACAAAGTATAAAAAGAACAAAGAAACAAATTATTTTAAGTCTACAACTAACTTAGGAGATAGAAAGAAAAAACTAACAAGTTTTTTATTGTCTTTAGGATTAATCACATCATTAGGATTTGGTTGAGTTTCGAACCATCTAACCACATTAGATGGTTCTAAAGGTCGACCAAATCCTAATGATGTGATTAATCCAAAAGACATTTATCTACATTATGAATCACAAAAGTCTTAGATCTAACAAATTTTCTATTGATAAAAAATTGTTTATATATTGAAATGTCTAGAAGTCAAAACAAAGTGTTGTAGTAACATAGATTCTGTATTTTACTGTCATCATCCACATTGCATCAGATATCAGATACCAGCTACGTGAAAAAGATGGTCCTAAAAACTCCTTCAAATGATGTGCCACATGAAATATTAAAAAAAAAAGCTATAAATAAAGTGTCTACCCATCATCTAATATCAACATTAAAAATAACAAGTATATACTAATGTAAAATTCAAAAAATCCAAATATAGCAAGTGCTTTGTAAAATATTGTAAAAGTAAAAATTGAAATGTACATATTTGTTTTGATAATTCATTAGTCACTAGATTTTATTCCCATTAAATATTAAAAATTGTAATTTCTTTAAACCAAGTCTTTAATTTCTTTATGCGGTGCATCCAGTTGCAAAATAACAAAGGAGAAAAGGCTTATCTTTCATAGAACCAATCTATTGTTACTTTTGAGTCAGTGTGTCAAGATGGAACCATCTAGCACAAAATAATAAGGTCCAAAGGGCGATAACTTAGGTTTAAAAATAATAAGGTCCAAAGGGCGATAACTTAGCATAAGCCACAGTTCCAGCAGATTTGTATATTATGATATTCAGAAAGGGTAATTTGAGCTTCACAATTGCATACTTCTAATTTCACAGCTTCATTGAAAAAACCTGCAAAAATTTTGTTCATGCAATTCATGAATTTAGACTTTCTATCATGCAATACCATATTATTTTCTTTAAAATAAATACATATGTAAAAACTAGTTCTATCAAACTAGTTTTATTATAATGCAAATTATCAATTCATAAACAAATTATCAAAAACAAAGATGTTTCTGCAACTCCAAATTCCCCATAAAATAAAATTAAAAAAATGGTCCTATAAGACAGACTACTTAACCATCTCATTTCTAAATTCAGTCCTTTTGTAGGAACTCAGAAAGGCTGAGAATAAATTCACTGAGCTAAAAGACTTAAAGTCTACTATTCACATAGAAGAACAGCTCAAGTCTCCAGAAGTTCAGAAGAAAATCTCTGAACTAAAAACAGTTATTGAGAATGAATGCTGCTCCGAAGAACCAAATGAAAAAAGGTCAATACTCAAATATCATTCTCTTTATTAAAAGAAGATAATATGGACTCTTTCAGAAAGTCAGTTTCTTTCAGATAAATAGAAGAAAAAGAAAGAGCAGAACAATATCCCCTTAGGGATATGTTTGCCTCTGCGTCTAGTAGAGTTTTAAATTCCTCGGAGTTGTTATATGAAGAAGCTGAACCATCCTCAAGATGGAAACTCCCCAAGATCCAAGCCTCTGAAGTTTATTCTGATGTGTTTTCCTTTAACCTTAGAGCAGCCACTAGGATCTCTATTAAGGATTCTATCAGCTCTATCCAGGAAAAATCTGATTGTGTACAGTCTATTCCCCTTCTAGATCTGAAGTAGCTTCAAGCAGAAGCCAGAAAAATAGATACTAAGTATCTTCATTTAGGTTGCATAAGAGTAGGAATCAGTGCCCTAACACATCAAGGGCTAGACACATATGTCTTAGCCACTATGCGGGATCTCACACACAACAAATACACTGATTCAATAATTGGAGGAATAGTTGCACCATTATTTAATGGCCCTGTTTGGTTTGATTGTTATCCAAACTTCCCGATATATGTCTTTGATGAAACAATAGCTGACATCTTGCAGCTACAGATCCAAACATCAGGGTTTGATATGAATAAAAAGAGAAATAACATAGCCATCCAGACCAGAGTTTGTTTCCGTCACATGAACACCCTCTATCCTGTTGTCCTGCATGCACCCAGCAGAGATTCCAAAACAAGCGTGGTTGTTCTGACTGATTCTAAAAACCAGAAGGTCGAACACCAGGCCATCAAGTGGGAAGAGTTGAACTTCCCTGAGCATTGGGTTGTCCCAAATCCCAAGCCTATCTCTGCCAGAGCCATAACTTCTGCTAATATCAGTGAGAATCAATCCTCAGCTACCCTGTCATTTCCCAGAAGGTCAACCATAGACAGACGCCGAATTGAAGAAGCCTGTCGGAAGTCTCCCATGTACAGACACCCAGATATGATAGATACCGCCAGTCCCAGTATTTTTTCTTGTTCCTGTAAACATATTTCATTATTTGAGTTTGCATAGTTGATTAATTTTAATTCTCTTGAAGTTTCGTGTCCTGAATGAAAAATCCTGGTAAACCTCAGTAGTCTTGCTTACCTGGTCATTCATGAGAACCATAATCCAAGGACAGGAGAAGCCCCTGCTTCTACCTATTTAAACCCATGTCCAAATCCAAAGTGTTCTGACATCCCGTTCCCACACGAGTCAGACCATGTCCTCATGATACATGAATTACCTTGTTTTGAGAACGAAGACCCCAGGTTGAAAGAAATGTTTGATAAGATGAGACCAGCTATATGCCCAGATATGGTCTAGGTTTTCTTGAGCAAATGAATCATTTGATTCTTGAATGTAGATTCAAAGATCTACCATCTGATATCAAGAAACCTTCAGTCAATGAGATGCATAAGTTCTTCACACTTATGGATGGATGTAAGAATCATCAGGTTGATACCCAGTGGATGAAACAAATGTTGAACTGGGATCTTTATACACATCCTGAGGCAGATTCTTTTTGCCTCACACACACATGTGAAGAGAAGATCAGACTGTCTAAAGAATGGAAAGAATACATGGATAAAACAAACTGTTGGATTTCTTTTTATTCATGGAAGAAACTAAAACAGTCTGAAATTGTGCTGATGACTGACTCTTCATCATCCTCTTCTCAGCATTCTTGGTCTGCACTTGATGGTAGTAGAATTGAGACATCTACTACATTTCCTCTTTTTAAAGGCATCGTGCTAGGAGAAGCGCAGAGCACAACCAAAGCCATTCCTTTGGTTTTAAAAGATAACAATGCACTTGGCATTGATGGAAGGATCCAGAAGGCTAGTGAACAGTTAAACTGGACCAATACAGCCATTACTGGTTTGGAAAGGAATGTTGCAAAAACAGTTTTTGTAAAGGAGAAGTTAGATCAAGTCCAAGTCTCATTAAATGATGTAAATAATTCTTTGAATTTTGTACAATACTATTCTTCATTAGTTAAAGCTTATTCTAAAGAATTCTTAACAAGGATTGTAGATGTTGAGGATAATATTGTTTCTGAAGGCAGTTCCACCAGAGGACTTATTTCTGATTTGTCAAAAAAGTTTGATAAGCTTAATCCTTCGGTTTCATACAAACCAGTTCCACCTTCATATCTTCATAGGAGAAAGAGTGTCCATATTCAAAATCTTGTCAAGCCAGTTGATAGATTCTCTCATCTCTTTCCTAAAGAAGTTGGACAATCCTCTGCAAAACCTTGAGAAGAATCCTCAGAAAAAATCACCATTGCTAGCCTGTTTAAAGAACCAGAGCCAGACACACAAGTCCTCCCTGTCTATGAGCCACTTGAGAGTCAGTTTACTAGGTATTCACCTCCTGACCTGAATGGAATGGGTAAATTTCCACCAGCTCATTTGTTCTATCCCAATAATCATAAAGAATGGAACATTGACAATCTTACTATGGGACAGATCAGACAGATGATCGACCAGATGATGGTCGAATACAAGTTGATATGTGTTGGGAGAAAATCAGAAGTTGAGGCATGTAAAACCATCATACAGTGCTTCACTGGCACTTTAGCTAGATGGTGGGAGTTAGAGTCATCTCCAGCTCTAACTAAGAAAATGGAAGAAGAAGTTCTCAAAGATGAGAATGGAGACATCATGTTCCATCCTGATGGAACGCCAATAAATAATATGATAGGAGTAGTGACTTCCATGATTATGGAACATTGGTGTGGAACAGAGACAATTGTCTCTGATAAAAATGAAATTGTTCTGATGAATTTGAAATGTATGAAAATAAGCCAATATGAAGATTTTCACAGAGACTGGATGCAAAGGATCTATCTTGTCAATGATCCTAAGAACCTTCTGTGGAAACAAGTTTACCTTGCAGCTTTGCCTTCAAAACTTGTTGATATTATAAAGTTGCAAGAATCATTTCAATTGCCTGTTGAAGTATATACATGGGGTGAAATCTACACAACTATTACTAAAGTTTTAGTAACTTTGTGTACCATTTCTAAAATTAATAGATCTATTGATAAGATGCATAGGCTGCCTGACAGTAAATCTTTCTGCAGCAAATATGGCATTACCATTGATGATCCCCTTGTAAAAAGGAGAAAGTCGAAGAAAAAGGCAAAGAAGGCTTACAAGAAAGAAAAATTCATCAGCAGAAGCAATAAGAGGAAATTCTCTTCCTCAAGGCCATCCAGGCCATCCAGAAGAAAGGGACATTATAGATATGTTCCTAAGACTCACTATTATCAACCATCAAACATACATCCAAGATCACATAAAGTTGAAAAGATGAATCAGCAACTTGTATGTTGGTTATGTGGTAAGCCAGGCCATACTGCTAACCGATGTCTTGATGGTGAAGAAAGTAAAAGGAATCACGGCAAGAAATCTTAGCCGCAAAATAAAGGAAAGGCAGTAATAAAAGCTGAAGAAAAATGCAACAAATGTGGATCTTCATTCCACAAAGACGAGAACTGCTCTCATCTCTTCAAGCAGCAAGCAGAAGAAGATTATTCTTCTGATTCTTCCTGTGTCACTTCTTCCAATTCTTAAGTTGAAGAGCTTCATGCTCATTTCTATTGCTCAGATTCAAATAATTGTAAATGTGGTTTCTCTTCCAGTGAAGAATATGACTATTCATCTGACAGTTCTCTTACAGAATAATTTACTGAAAAACTCAAAGTTTTAATGGCAACTACAGATGAAGATGAGTTGAAAATATTTGCATAAATCCGTGCAATGGAGGAAGGTGACCTAAAACAAAGATTTCTGGAGACCTTCATGTCTCAAACATCTTCCAGCAAAGGTGTCGGTAAGAAGCCACTTTTCTTGAAGCTTCTTACGAAAGGAACATAAAGGCCTACTAGAGAGACCAACATCAGAGCAAAGTTCGTGCACTCACTTTGGGAGAGGTGAGTAGAGAGATACATTTTCTTAAATCAGAAATCTCTGCTTTAAAGTCTCAAGTTTCTAAGCTAGAAAAAGAGAAACAGGAAACAGCACCACCTATTTCTGGCCATATTATAAATTATACTCTACACAGACCTGCATCTGAAATTCAGATGTTGAAATTTCAGAAGGAAGAAGAGATCCCTCAATGGGATTCAGAGAAATGCAGGTACTAGCTATAGAGTACCAGCAACATCATGTGAAGATAAATGTCTTCATTAAAGGTGAGATGTTTTCTCTGACTGTACTCCTTGATTCTGGTGCAGATGTGAACATATTTAATAAGAAAGTAATCCCCTCACAGTATTGGGTTTCAGCCTCTCGCAAAATCATAGGGTTAGGAAAAGCAACCCTTCAATATGAAGTTCCTAAAGCTGTTGTGTGTTTTGATACCCACTGTATAAAGCTAAAATTTGCAGTTGGTGACATCCCTGTTGACTGTATATTAGGGAATGTATTTTTAGCAACAGTAGAACCCCATGGCTCCATTAGATTAAAGAATAATAGAGCCGGATATTTCATTACTGTACCTACATATGATGGCAAATATAAAAGAATAGACATGCCATATGTTTCAAATCCCCGAGTTTCTACTATGGTACAAACAATGCAGGAACTCAGAAAGGCTGAGAATAAATTGACTGAGCGAAAAGACTTAAAGTCTACTATTCACATAGAAGAATAGCTCAAGTCTCCAGAAGTTCAAAAGAAAATCTCTGAACTAAAAACAGCTATTGAGAATGAATGCTACTCCGAAGAACCAAATGCCTTTTGGCATAGAAAGCAGCATAGAGTTGAGCTGCCATATAAATCAGAATACACTGGTAGACCATGCAAATCCAGAGCTATCCCTATGAACAGAGAATACAGAGAGCTCTGTGAAAAAAGAAATAAATCAGCTTCTAGATAGAAATTTGATTCGAGATTCCAGCAACCCTTGGAACTGCTATGGGTTCAATGTTAACAAGAGATCAGAACAGATCAGAGGTATCCCAAGGCTTGTTATAAATTATAAGCCTCCGAAATTTGTTTTGGCTTATGACACCTATCCTATTCCTCACAAAGGAGATATGATGGGAAGGATATCAGGTGCCAAAATATTTTCCAAGTTTGATTTGAAGTTCGGCTTCTGGCAGGTAGCTATTGCTGAGAAAGATAAATTTAAAACTGCCTTTAGTATTCCAGCCAGTCATTACGAATGTAATTTCATGCCTTTTGGTCTGAAGCATGCGCCATCAAAATTCCAAAAAGTTATGGATTCAATTTTTAAGCCGTATGCTGACTGGTTACTGGTTTACATTGATGACATTCTAATCTTTTCAAATAATTTGCAGGACCACTTCAGACATCTGAAGATTTTTGTTAAACTGGTCAAAAAGAATGGTCTGGTACTCAGCAAGAAAAAGATGAAGATCTTCTAGACCTCCATCAAATTTCTTGGGCACACGATCCAGAACGGGCACATTGCTCTACAGAGCCATGCAATGGAATTTGCTGATAAATTCCCAGATGTTATTTTAGATAAAACTCAATTACAGAGATTTCTAGCATGCTTAAATTATGTAGCTAACTTTTATCAGGATTGTGCTGCAGACAGGTCTCTGTTAAATCAGAGACTAAGGAAAAATCCCTCACCATGGACCGAAAAGCACACAGAAGTTGTCAAACAGATAAAATCCAAGGTGAGAAATCTTCCTATCCTACATGATGCTGATGAAGATTTCTTCAAAGTTGTAGAATTAGATGCTAGTGACATAGGTTGGGGAGGTGTGATGAAGCAGAAAAAAGATGAAAAAGACAAAGATGAACAAGTAGTGCAGTTTGCCTCTGGAACATGGAGCAAAGCAGAGAAGAATTATTCTACTATCGAAAAAGAGGTAAAAGCTGCTTGGAACTGCATAGATAAATTTTCTATTCATCTTGTAAATAAGTTTTTCCTGTTAAGGACCGATGCTTCAGCCCTAGAAAAGGTCCTTTCCAAAAATATCAAAAAGCCTAGTGAAGCAAAACTTGCCAGATGATAAGCATTGTTCGCAAATTTTGATTTCAAAGTTGAACACATTAAAGGTGTGAACAATTATCTTCCATACTTTTTGAGTCGTGAATATCTCCAACATCAAGAACAGTAATAAAACCAAGTTCTCGTTATTGTGACATAATGGGATCAGGCACAACAGAGAGAAGTCCTCAGGACTATTCCAGATGACAAAGATTGGGCCACATACAGAGATGAATGGAAGCCTACCTGGCAGCTCCGGAATACTAAAGTACTAGATGCCAACTTGCAAAACCACACTGACATACAACATCTTGTACCTGAAAGGAGAGTGTACCCCAAAGGCAGCCGATGGATACACGATATGGTGTACACTCGAAGCATGCGAGCATCATGGGAAGCTGAAGAATCTTTGTCACAATATTTTTGTGATCTTACTGTCACCTGCACAGGAGGAAGTGATAGACAACGTGTCTATCACAAATACTTGGTCATAAGCAGGACAAGGAATCCTGAGTGGACCTGGACCTGTTTTAATCAGTGGCCAGGAAATAATCCAGATTTTATCTTTCTAGATACTATTTAAAATTTCTCAGGATACAAGAAGCTATGGTGGGATCTCATGAACAAAGATGGCAGAAATGAGACTTACTATACAAAGGTAAAATTTGGTGCAACTGGGCTAATGCAGTCCAACCAACAGCCATCATGGTTACATGACTGGTGGGAAGACTACAGACTCAACTCAACTGCAATGGATCCTGTAGCATACAAGTCCTATTTCCAAAATCAGTGCAACTGGTGTATTGATAATAATATAGCAGAATGTTTTCATACACCTTGCCAGAATGTAAGGGAACTCCATCCAATAGGAAGACATTATATGGGAGATTCCCCAACTCTCCGGCTATATATGAGTACACATAACCAATGGCTAGTAATGACCAAAATTAAGCACCAAATTATCCTTAATAAGCCAATGATTGTAAGACGTATCTATACCAAGGCCTGGAATGATACCACTTACCAAAGGTATAGATTCCCCGGAATTAAGATCCTTGAAGATCCAGCAGAAAGTAGTGCTAGTGGTTCTCGTGGGCTCCACCAATCAAAAGCCTCCACTATGTTTTGTCACCTAGTCACGCGTTTATTGCGACTGGATTTTCCCAAGGGCTTTTCCCGATTAAAAAGCATCCTCAGTGTAAATAATTATGATTGTTTCCTCGTGGGCCTTTGTACTAAAAGGTATCCACTTTGTACTCACACACTTTCACACGTTAGAGTCCGGATGAAAGAATCTCTTTGTGGATGTCACTTTGGTGTTACCCGAAAACAATGATTCCTCTTCCACGTCATAATTAGATACTGATCCGAATTGATTGGTTGTCCCCCTCTCATCTTATATAAGGAGGGTTAGGCTCATTCATTCGGCATCGGTAGTTTGTGAGTTTTTGAGTCTTTGTGTCATTTTGAGTTTTGAGTGTTTGAGTCGGAGCCTGAGTTCTTCCTGCTCTGCATCTGCAAGAGTATTCTCGATTTTCTTGCAACACGAAGATCAGTTTCCAAGTCTTAGAAGTCTGATCTGAGAAGCCTGCGCATCAGGACATATGAGCCTGGTGAGAACCTAAAGTGGCCAGATCTATAGCATTTCTATAGTCTGTATATGTCTGTGTGTTATAAGATTTCTTAGATAGAGCCTATTATCAACCAGGAATCCTCCATTAAACTATCTCATTCATTGAGAATTTAAGTCTAGTAAATGCTGAAACAGTCCATCTCTGGAAAGAAAAATTGAGTCCAAGAGATTTGATGTAATATCTTTCTGAAATATCAATAAATAAAAAGAAGTTTCATGTTCCGCATCTTGAGTACTTGTCACTCTAAGTTATTCTAATGTCTGTTAAGGTAGTACTTGTCTCTCTCATATTTTCTTGAGGTTCGCCAGACCACCCAGGGACACCAATGCCATTGAAGGCGAGGGAAGCCGTGTGTAGGTCATTAGTGCGAGACAATGGGAGTAGGTTCATGTATGGGTTTGTGTATGGGTTCCTGTAAAGAAGTGTGAGAGAAGAAAGACAAGGAAGAGACTTAACAAGGCCAGTCAGCCTATAGTTGATGTTGTGGAGTCAGCCTGTTGTTGCTGAGCAAGATTTTTGAAGCCTCTGCGTAAAATTGGTATCAAAGCCAGAAAGGTTATATGGTTCATGAAAAAAGGTCAGTACTCAAATATCATTCTCTTTATTAAAAGAAGATAATATGGAATCTTTCAGAAAGTCAGTTTTTTTCAAAGAAATAGAAGAAAAAGAAAGAGCAGAACAAGATCCCCTTCAGGGAAAATTTTAAGGATAGAAAATTATCTTGAAGTTTAAAAAATTGGCGAATCTCACTAGTCCCTAATATGTAAACTATAAAATGTGTATTGATGTATTTATAAAATTATTCAAATTTATAATGATTTTAGATATACTCTCTATATAATTTTGGCGATTTTTAACATAAAATAATTGTGTATTGTAAGATTTGGGCGAATCAGTTTTATAAAAAATGGAAATTGGCAAATATTTTTTTTGGAAAAAACATGGAAAATTAGCCCACCTGCGAATATTAGCCCCTAAAATTTTCCATGATCCCCTTAGGGATATGTTTGCCTCTACGTCTAATAGAGTTCTAAATTCCTCAGAGTTGTTATATGAAGAAGCTGAACCATCCTCAAGATGGAAACTCCCCAAGATCCAAGCCTCTGAAGTTTATTATGATGTGTCTGCCTTTACCCTTAGAGCAGCCACTAGGATCTCTATTAAGGAGTCTATCAGCTCTATCCAGGAAAACTCTGATTGTGTACAGTCTATTCCCCTTCTAGATCCGAAGCATCTTCAAGCAAAAGCCAGAAAACTAGATACTAAGTATCTTCATTTGGGTTGCATAAGAGTAGGAATCAATGTCCTAACACATCAAGGGCTAGACACATATGTCTTAGCCACTGTGCGGGATCTCACGCACAACAAATACACTGATTCAATAATTGGAGGAATATTTGCACCATTATCTAATGGCCCTGTTTGGTTCGATTGTTATCCAAACTTCCCGATATATGTCTTTGATGAAACAATAGTTGACATCTTGCAGCTACAGATCCAAACATCGGCGTTTGATATGAAGAAAAAGCGAAATAACATAGCCATCTAGACCAGAGGTTGTTTCCGTCACACGAACACCCTCTATCCTGTTGTCCTCCATGCACCTAGCAGATATTCGAAAACAAGCGTGGTTGTTCTGACTGATTCTAAAAACCAGAAGGTCGAACACCAGGCCATCAAGTGGGAAGAGTTGAACTTCCCTGAGCATTGGGTTGTCCCAAATCCCAAGCCTATCTCTACCAGAGCCATAACTTCTGCTAATATCAGTGAGAATCAATCCTCAGCTACCCTGTCATTTCCCAGAAGGTCAACCATAGACAGACGCCGAATTGAAGAAGCCTATCGGAAGTCTCCCATGTACAGACACCCAGATATTGTAGATACCGCTAGTTCCAGTATTGTTTCTTGTTCCTGTAAACATATTTCATTATTTGAGTTTACACAGTTGATTAATTTTAATTCTCTTGAAGTTTCGTGTCCTGAATTCAAAAGCCTGGTAAACCTCAGCAGTCTTGCTTACCTGGTCATTCATGAGAACCATAATCTGAGGACAGGAGAAGTCCCTGCTTCTACCTATTTAAACCCATGTCCAAATCCAAAGTGTTCTGACATCCCATTCCCACACGAGTCAGACCATGTCCTCATGATACATGAATTACCCAGTTTTGAGAACGAAGACCCTAGGTTGAAAGAAATATTTGATAAGATGAGACCAGCTAATATGCCCATATAAGTCTACTCCTCGCGTGGGATCACTAGTTCTAGCTTTTCAGAGGTTTTATAACGAAAGCGATCTCTATGAACGACGCAATTACTACATTTGAAGGACTAAGGATTTCTTGAAGGCGGAAATGAGCATGCAGCTGTCTCATTCATAGAAAATTGAGCATGGATTTACAGATAAGTATGGACAAAGTTAATCCAAACAAATGTAACTATTTCTTTTTAATGAAAGTACAAAGGTTTTTTTTCCGTGGTTGAAAAAAAAAAGTATGGACAAGATGGCAAGTGTGTTTTAAAAATTAATTGCTCTGTCATTTAGAACCAGGGTGGATTATTTTTGTTACGGTAGATACTGGTTATCAATATTTTTGAGGTTACAACTCTATTAATTAAATAGGGACTATTTTTATTAAAGGAATTACTATGGTGCGAGTCATAAGATATTTGAAAAAAATTGAACAAATGGAAGAGGGTAGATGGCCTAACGCTGTGTTTAATGACAGATTGTGCAAAAGAAAGAAGACTTGGATAAGGCAAAATATCAAATGGTTTAGTAAATGAGGTATTTGCTTGGGCAGGTGTCCTACAAACAGTAAAGAGATAAAAACTTTTGTTATGGATAAGTTCCACAAATGTACCTAGGAGAAAGAGTTAGGGAGAAAGAAGAAGTACTACATTGAAGAATTTAACCCCGCTCATGATCATCAACAAAAAGCGTACATAAGTGCCAATATTTCTTGCAGATCTAAAATTGTTATTGCTCAATTAAGGACTAATTCTCATCAACTCCGTTGTGAAACAGGGCGTTGGAAAATGCCAAAAGAAATGTGGGAAGAAAGAGTATGTATTTTTTGCTCTTCCGGAAAAGTGAAAATAGAAAAAAAATTCATTTTAGAATGCGAGGCCTTCAAAGACAATAGGGAAAATTATTCAGGTATTCTGGCAGCTAGTTCCTGGAATAATCTATTGAGCGAAGAGTTTGTCGAGACGCTGGGAGCATTTATTGTAAAACTCCACAGGAAAAGGACTGATTACATGAGCTAGATAGAGAAGCAATCTGTCTCATAGGCTATTTGTAGCCTAGTGGTTAAAATTACTTTCTTTCTTTCTTTCAAGAAGTAATATATGTTATATATATTGGTTAGATTTAATCACATATAAAATTATGTTAAAGTAGTTATCCATATTTTTTAGCTATAATTTAATTAATCAAAAGTAGTATAAGAGTGGATTATTTTTGTTATTATAAATATTGAAAGAGTTATCAATATTTATGGAGCTATAATTTTATTAATAAAAAATAATATATGTTACTAAAATTTAACCACATATAAAATTATGTTAAAAAAATAGTATATGTTATAGTATAGTTATGAAGCTATAATTTCATTAATAAAAATAATATATATTATTAGTATGATTTAACCCCATATAAATTCAACAAAAGCATATACCCAGTGAATTAATAAAACTATAGTTCTAGGAAAAATAAATATTTCTAACATGTGTTGAAGACTTAGAGAGGAGAAGGTCAAACATTTGTTAAAAGCAGTAAATGAAGGCTAGTCTTATTTTCTGGTCTATTGGGCAGCATTAACGACGTCTAATAGAGGTTTGCAGCAAGTAGGTGTATTGGGCCTTCGGTTAATGGCGTCATTCGCTGCAAGTACTATATGGCTTCCTAATGGGACGGGGTGGGGTTGTGAAAATAAGAATTTGGCAATTATTATTTCTTAGGTTATAGGATATTAAATGTAATTGAACATATATTGTATATTGTTTATTATTAGTGAAAATATCTATTAAAAATTTTGTAATATTAAAAATTAACTAAATCATATTAATATTAATATTATTGGATAGTATACACTCATTATTTAATTTAAATTTGTTTAAATCTAGTAATAAGCATATCACATTAATAAGCCTATTAAAAATCTTGCAATATTAAAAATTAAGTAAATCATATTAATATTAAAAATTAACTAAATCATATTAATATTATTGGATAGTATACACCCATTATTTAATTTAAATTTGTTTAAATCTAGTAATAAGCATATCACATTAATAAGCCTATAGCTTGAAAAATAATAGTCACCTACTAGTTAATGATCCCTGCAAACATTATGAATTCAATAGTAATGTAGTTAATGCTCCAGTTAGGATATTCAGTCGTAATGTAGTTAATGCTCCAGTTAGTTAATGGAATTGAAACTGCAAATATCAGTGTATATCTGCCACATGTCACTAGAAATATTCTTTAAAAATCTTTTCATGATTAAAGTTGGGATGATGGGTTGGATTCATTTTCTAATATTTAATATTTTCATGACAAATTACATTCATTAGAAATGTATTTCATGTTGTGATTGGGATGAAGTTACTTCACATTTAATAATCTACATTCCAAAAGCAATTTTAAATGCACTGCTCGGTACAGATTGATGGAATAACAGGTACCTTTGAAAATCAGATAGCAGAGTGTATCTGAATCTGTCAGTTATCACTTGAACCTGTAAGTGTTTGTAGTTATTGGGAGTTGAGGTTACTCTTGTCTTCAAACTGGTACATTATTAGATGGATATATTTTAAGTCACTTGTCATTAAAACAGTATTTAAAAAATGAATTTTCTCTAAAATAGTATTATAAAATGAATTTTCACTATTCCTTTTTGAATTGGTTGTTTTCTATGCCTTTTTGAATGGTTTTTTTTGGTTAATATGGTTATTTGTTTTTCTCAAATTAATAGATGTTATTATGGTTTGTGTGATTATTGAATGGAATTGTTTTTAGTGTGATTTTTAGAGTTTTAGGTATTAGAATTGAGTTGAAAATTTTGAGGTGAAATCTTGATTTATGTTATTTAAAGTGGTTTTTCATTGTACATATGGATTCAACACCCTAAAAAAACCATAAGACACTTAGATTGTGCAAGAGTTATCCATCAAGCTTACGCTTTCAATGAATTTCTGCTGAATTTTAGAGAAATTAAACAAAAAAAAATCTACTAGAAAAACTTCCAAAAAGTAACACTAAAAATAACTTATTATTGAATCATTTGAAGAAAGAAAATCATTCCCATTAAAAATAATTATATTAAAATGCTACTAAAATGCTTAGTATGTTATTGTTTATGCAATAATATTAGTGTAATCATTTATAAGTTTTGAAATAATATCAATATTGCATTTGGATATTGTTAGTGTAATATTTTTATTTTTTTGAGATATTTATTTAATAATTTTGTTTGAAAAATAATTTAATTACTATAAATTTATTTTAATTGATCAATTAAAAAAAAAAAAACTAAATTTACATCTTAAAATATTTAATCTTTGTAAATTATCCAAAATTTGGAATATATATGGTAATAAAAAACACTTTTTATAAAAACATTTTTTTTTAATTGTTTTTTTTTTAATATAATTACTATTAAAATATTTTACTGGAAGTTGAAATATTTTATTTATGGTTTATATTTAATTTTTTTTAAATATATTTTTTTAATATCTATCAACTTTTAACAATATTAAAGTACACTAAAAAAAATGTATTCTATAAATATTTTTTTTACTTTCAATTACTTTTTACACACACCATATATTTGATATTTCTCACACATGCTCTCGAGATCCTAGTGTTCATGATCACCCAACTCTTTCCTTCATGCAGAATAAATCCACCTCCACCTAGCATTCCCTCACCTCGGCGCGATCACCCATCACTCTGCTCCTCCTTAACTACTCTACTACGTCGCGTCCTCGCACGCTCTCATCCATCAAGCTTTTGATCTCCATCTTGTATACATTAATGTTGCAACCTTCACACGCCATGCCAGTAATGTGGAGTATCCCTCCTTCTTCGCTAGCTCTCCCACTCCATGCTCCATTCTACATTTCCACCTGTTTGACCCCTACGACTCCTGTGGCTCTTACTCACCACATTGCCATCCAATTCACCCCAATGATATGAGAGCAAGGTCAAGCTCAACGTGGTGGTTGTGGTAGAGGGCGAGGAAGTCCCCCCGCTGCTCCAATAGTGGAAGTTGAACTGACACACTTCGACAACAATATCTTGGCCCACATTCATTGCAAGGTAATTGAATTGGAAGAAGAGGTGATGCGCCATGGAGGGAACACCATGACGAACCTATGGGCTCTTTGCAATATCCTCAACCACCGCCTCCTCTCTCAGGAACGAGACTGCTCTAATGTCGCCAGAATTATTACAGATGCCAATTCCCACTCCAGTCACCTCTACTCCTCCCTCCATCGTCTCTCATGCGACCTTGGCATTGCCTTCCCTCGAAATCTCTCCTCCTCATCCTCCCCTAGTCCCTCTGCGTCAATTTATGTCCCTCTCAACTCTTCCTCGCCATCCACCATCTATGTCACAGGCATAATTCCCCTACTAGGGATTTGTAGAACACCTCTCTCCATCCCATGGACATGCAACTTCTAGGCGAAAAACTCTCCCATCCTCGCCCCAACCCATACAATTGTTACATCTTGGAAGAGTTGCCTGAAGCTGTCCCCTGTGGTCCTAGAAGCGCAGAGGTTGTTGATCCTGGAAGCGCAAAGGTTATTGGTCCAACCAATGGTGAGTGTGCACAGCAATAGGATGCCCATGCTCTCTTCGACTTACATGGCGTCAACTCAACTTGACCAGGTTCCCTTTGTCTATGGTTTTTTCATCGATATGTTTTGTCATTGACTTTGTCAGCATATTTCGTTGGTATGTAATGGTTAGAATAGTGGCAGTAGCTCTCTTTCAATGGCTCTTCCCAACTCTTTGGTTTTGGTCTTATTAGTCTCCTTTAACTGTAATCATGGCTCTAGTCTTCTACTTCATGGGCATACCATCTGGTTTTCTCCTCCCAGGGCAGATGCTCTGCCTTCTGCATCCTTTTATGTAGTCTTCACATTGTACCTCACCATGCTCATCTACTTGTACTTTCTGTAAACCATTTTTGTTAATATAATGTAAATTATTTTCCATAAATAAAAAAGATATTTCTCTCTATCTCTCTCTCACACACACATATATTTGATATTAAAATATATTTTTTCTTGAATATTTTATTTATTACTTATATGAAAATATTTTTTTGTTATACATATATACATAGACAAGTATCAAATCCATCTTCAATATTGAAGGAATTCTACATCTCTCTCATACTATGATGTAAAAAGTACATATCCTCTTTCATAAACATTTCACTTAAAGTGGACAATGAAATATTTTATTTATCGTTGACATTGAAATAATTTCTTAATATATTTTTCAAATGTTACTTGTAAATTCCATGTTAAGCACACAAGAAATTGTACATCTCCCTCATAGTGGACCATAAAAAGCACCATTAAGCACAATAATATGTTTATAAAAAATATAGAGTTTAATGAATGATTTTTTTAGCTATTGGGTGTTTATAGTTAAATACAATTATAATATGTAAATGTTATCTAGAAAATCTAATCAACTGACCATTAACTTATTATAATTCTCATAAAACTTAATCCCTATAACTCTATTCCCGCGATCCCCGAGTAACCTTGACTCCTAAATAATCATAAAACATTTAAATTATTAATTTATGATGTCTATCACTCATAATCCTTACTTCACTATTAATTAGCACATAACATTAGTAGTAAATGGTAAACATCAATATGAATCACCAATAATTTAATATACACATTAAAACCATATTTGTAAAATTTGTAAAAAAATAGACCAAAAAAACATATTACAAATAGAAATTAGATTAAATACATATTTATAAAATTTGTAAAAATCCGCCTAATTCAAGTGATGGATAGCAAATCCAAGGCATTTACTCCCTTCATTAATACAACTCATAGCTCAAATGGCATGGAATTTTGGCAGTGCTACTAGCACGCCTTCCATGGTGTATCGAGTCTAGAGCAAGGAGGTTGTGGGAACCCACCCTCTTCCTACATTTAAAGCGCATGAAGAGAAGGTACAATCACCTTGTTGTCTCGCCAGAAGAATACAATATTAAAAGGCTTGGTTCCCATTGCAATGACTATTCATTTCTTTAGTTTCTCGAAGTCGGAGATGGTGCTTAGATTCATGGAATTGCAACTGATTTCACCGTAGACATGGTGTAGGAATGAGGTCAATCCTGCAGTGGTGGCTGAAGAAGGGTTATACCACCCCTCCCTCCATGGCATGGGCAAGGGGACAAGCATTTTGGTTGCAACATCCCTCATCGCTATCACAAAATGGTGGCCGACATGGAAGCTCAGGAGCTCAGGGTCACGGGCGACCACCTCTGGGCTCTACGTAATCTCCTTGGTTGCCAGTATAGGGATCAAGATGATGTCAATGTTCCACTGGAAGTAAATTTCCTTGACATAAAATTTCATTTGCACCATGCCAAAGCAGCCCATTATCGCATTGTAGACCTTATAGGAATTCAGCTCCAGGGCTTTGTCTCTCCCTCTACTGACATTGTGGACAAATCCTCTTCTCTCTCTCCAACGCACACTGAAGCTCACCATAACAAGCCTCGTAGACCTTCACCTAAGTGACGACTGTCTTGTGGCAAGTCGAAGACTGCTTCAGCCAGCTCGGGCCTCTCCAACAACAAAGGTGGCCAGGTCAATCTAAGTTTCCAACCTCCTTGAGTCATCTAGCTTCCGCAGGGCTCCCTCTGCCATATGACCTACATTACTATAATTCATGCTCATGGTCCAAGAAGACCCTCCAAAGAACTAGTTGGGCATCACTCGTTCTCCAAGGTAGCTTCTTCTACAGCTTTAATGTCTCTTTGTTCTCGACTATCTTAATTGTTCTGCTTATTTGGTTGCAATGTAATTGTCTGAAATTCCTCTGCTTTCTCCTCTGTGAACAGATGCCTCCTCACGCTTACCTAAACTATCTTCTCTCTCAACTTCAGGCCCATGTTCATAGCCAATCTTTGCTGAACTCTAAAGCTCAAAAGTCTGTAATTTTTGTACCACAAATATAATACAAAACTCTTTTACTTAAAACTAAACACACATAAAATAGTATAAAAAACAAAAATTCAATTTAAATTATTGAAATTAAAATTTCATAAAATTTTATAATATTTATGGTGTAAAAACTAAAAACAAAACACCAATACAAAAAAAACAAAAACCAAAGAAATCTCAAAACCCTCTATGGATATGAAATGAAATTTTAACGTTCACCAGACTAAAAATAGTCTATGGGACAATGAGTTCTCTGTATTTCGCCTTTTGCATTTCAGTATTTTTACTTATTCAAATTGATGATGAGCTGGTCCAACCTTCCAACAATCTCATTGCTAAAAAGACAATGCCAAGAAACGGATGCTAACATATTCCCATAGCTTTCTCTGATGTCTTTGAACTCATCACATTCCAAAATGAAATGTTTTTCCGATCCCACTACCCCATACGTGCAAAATGTACACACATGTTCTTCCCAAGCTTCTTTAGGCCTTTTCCACCTTCCTGTTTCACACCGAAGATGATGCGAGTTGGTTCTTAATTGAGCAATAAGAACCTTTTCCCTCCATGGAATGTTAGCTCCAATGTACTCTTTTTGTTGGAGATCATACATAGGGTTGAATTCTTCAATGTAGTACTTCTTCTTTCTACCCAACTCTTTTCCCCATACCTGTTTACAAAAATTCTCTATAACAAAAGTATTTAGCTCCTTGCTATTTGTGGGACAAGCATTGAGGTAGATATTCCATTTTTGCATCCATGTGTAGTTTTGTCTCATCCATGTTTTCTTTATTGCTTCGATGGGAGTTGCTACTATTTCTCTCAACATTATCTCATAAGGTACCGAACTTTTTATTTTGAACTTGCCCATGATCAAGCTTTTTTTGGATTTTCTCAATTTGCTTCCGTTTTGAGACATGGGTGCTACTTGGCCATAATTCACACCCATATAGTATCACTAGACAAACTAGGAGTCCAAGAAGCACTTTAATCGTTTTCCAATCCCATAGCTCTGTCTCTCTACATCTGTTTTCTCCTAAGATTCTCTTCTTTCTGCAGTCCTCCCAATTAAGTTTGTCGTTGAAATCAATCCCAAGGTATTTGTACTCATTTACTTCTTCAAGAATGTTGCCTTCAATGAAGAATGTATGCTGACTCTACTTCCTTTTATTAGAGAAAATCATTATCTTGGTCTTGTTAATATTGACTTGCATCCCCACTGCTCTACAAAGATGCTCAAGGGCATATAGGTGCATCTGCAATCCATGGACCGATTTAGAAATCAATACAAGAACATCAACATATAAAAGAAGCTTTATCACAAACTCTTCCAACCGAACACCATCCCCACCTTGCAAATATAGTCACTCTTCTAGTTTATCAATATATAAACCAAAAAGAGTAAAAGATAGAGAACTACTTTGCATGATATCAACTACTTCTCCTTTTTATTCTGCTAGATCTCCTTGAAATAAAAGAAATTATCACCCACCAAATATCTAACCATGACCGAAGATGGTTTTAGGTCACATTGATAAAAAAAAAAAAATACACAAATATAAAAATTGGTATTGCCATCTTGTACTGCTCACCAAGAAAGCTCTTCTTGCTATTAGGCTACTTCCACAAGATTTACTTCATCGAACATCAACTCAATGAACCCACGAGACTCATAACGATGAGAAAATTCCAGGAATAAAAATTATTTAACACAAAGAGCGTGTAAAGGCTAATCCATAGAATAAGCAAAAACTAATTGAAATAATTAATTAAATGTATTTTATTTAATAAGAAACTTGAAATTATAATGCAGGCAAGTTAACTAAATTAATATATATTTCTAGGTTATTTTGGAATAGATTTAAAATTTTAATTTAATCATCATTATTATTAATTATTAAATTGATGATAAAGATTTAATTTCCACAAAATATTCTAAAATATTTTAGTAATATATATGGAATTTTTTTAGTAGTATATATAAATGAAATCTTGAAATTTATTTCCAAAATAGTTATGTCTTTTTTGTTTTTTTAATTAAATTTATTAATTAAAATAAGTTTTGTGAAATGAATCATGATTTTTTTTACATTTGATATTAATAAGTCATGATATTTGACCATAATAATGTAACAAGATCTATTTAAAAATTAAGAAAATGAACAAAATTTCTATAATTAAAAATTATTATTACATTTTTTTAAAATACATATATGTTTAACAAATATATATTATTATGATTTTAAATAAAATATAATTTAATTAATTTTTATAATTTATTCTACAAATAAATATTTTGATACTTATTATTATAAATACAAATGAGTATTTTGATACTTATTATTATAAATAAATTGTACTTATTATTAAAAATAAATTGAGATTTGTTTCAATATAAATATTCGTATTCTTTATTTATTTATTTATTTATTTTAATGAAGATTCATGAAATTTTGCATCTTAATACATTAATGCGAAGGAAAAACGAAAGATCGGTGTGGAAAGAAAGATTATAGGATTTAACCAAGATGATATTCGAATTTGATTTTTCTTTCCTGTTTTGATAATGGAATGTTGTGTATTTCAACCAAGTGACTATAACGATCCATAATATGAACAATAATAATCTAAATACAATCTTTATAGATTGATATGGCTTTTTATTGGTTAAGGACATTCAGTCGGAATTAGAACTTTCATGATAATTTTTGGATTACTAATTAATAATATAGGTTAAAAGATTGTGGATTATATTTTTAAAATTATGAGTATAAGTGTCTTTAAGTGAAATTATGAATACAAGTGTTTTAAGTGAAAAAATGGATTCCAGTAATACGTGTATATTTTGAATAATTTTTATGTGGAAAATGTGAAATTTAATTTTGAAATTTGTAAATGATAATATGTTGTTGTTAATTCATATTAAAATAAGACATTTTCTTTATGCATGTGCTATAATATGTATTGCTAAATATAAAAGAATATTGAACATAATAAAAATGAGAGTTGATGGTCATTATAGTGAAGGGTTGTATTTATTTATAAATATTTAAGGTAATATACAATAAGATATATCTATGTAGGTATATAAAATGATCATGATGAATTAGTTATTTATTAATTTTTTTATTTTATTTATAATTATTATCACTTATTAGTTTTTGTCGAGGCATGATTTTAGAAATTTATTTGTCTGTTGATCACTATTCGTTTTGCATTGATCATGGAAAGTTGTAATGTTTAACTTTATAAATAACTAAAGTATTTTTTATTTTAATTAAAAATAATAATTTGTTAGCATTTAATTGGCTTTAAAATTTGTATGTCTTATTTCATGGTTCTTGACATCTATACCATGTTGCCCATGAAATTAGCTCACCTTGATAACTTGCTAGTTTTCACGGGTATTACAAATTTTCATGGGATCTTGTAGTCTAATTAAACAAATTGATAAAATTTATCACATATATGAGCGTATATTATTAACTTGATAGTTATAGTCTTCTAGAGTTTTGAACGCAATCGTACCAGAGGTCATTATTTCATTAATGTAACTAGAAGCCTATTTCTTTCATAACAATCATGAAGTCAAGGGATTTAATTGATGCTCTGAGATAAAGGATAGGGTCATTCTTATGGTGTCTCTTGTGCTCAGAGCTCTTTCTTTGCGCCCTGGTTTTCTCTACAAACAAATCCACGACGGGGATAGAGGAGGTTATCTTGTTAAAAATTGCAAGGATGCCTTGGGACACCATCACTGATATTTTCTTCGAGAACATTGTCATATTAACTAATAAGAGATACTTGACCCAAGTTGGAACCTAACAAATCTTAAGGTCATGTTTTCCTTGTACAACACCCTCCAAAACTTTTGCTATATCTGAATTTTTGTGTATACCTACCATCACGTGAAGTGTCGCTTTTGGTCATCAAGTGTCATTTTATGTTTTTACACATATTTCAAGTGTCCATGTCCCTCCTAAGTTTCTTTAGATCATTAAGAAGAGCTACAATGCACTTTTGAGTCATATTGCACTTTCTATTCATGAAACAACACTTATGTGTCACAACTGCTCATGCTTCACTTGTTCCACTTTGAGAATGTTTGTGAACTAGAATTTTGATATATATTTCTTATCCTTGGGTCATGTCTAAGTTTTATTGATGAGTTTAGACGTGTAACACTTGATTTTGCTCCTAAATTTGTGTTTTTCCATGTTCTACCCTTCCATACTTAGTCATTTTTCTGACCATGCAATTCCTCCTCTGGGCTAGGAAGAGTGCATTATGCACTTCTAGACCCTACCAGTGACCCTACTTGTAAAATAGAAGTGTGCATTGCGCCAGCCTGATCCTCCCCTCTCCCTCCTACGCATTGCGTCATTCTAGTCAACAAGGATCCCTCTCCTTGATACTTACTCTCCCTTATTGTGTCAGTCTCGCCTCTGTCTCACATTGCAGTGAACTACACACTTCCAGTGGGTATTGATTCCCCTCCTTATGCCTTAAAACTATGACTTGTGCCCTCCTTGTGGCCCTGAACTTCCTCCCTAGCTCATGGCACCATTTCGGTGAATATTCCTTATAACCTTTCCTCTTGGAACTGTTCCATGCACTCACCTTTCCTCATCCTCTTTCAGATTCGTGCATGGCACAGTCTCATTGAGTAGTTATGCTACTCCATGTCTACTACAAGTGCACTCTACGCCTATAAGGCCTCACTCTCTCCTCCTTATGTAATGTTGACCCACAATCAGAGAAATGCATGAATCATCATAGAATATAACATTTTTGGGCTAATGTTTTCTTTCCACGAGTGATCTTCATCTGCAGGCGTTCTCAATAAGAACATAAAACATGTGTGAGGAGATTTATCAAGAGAATCAGTGCAAGAAGGAATTCTTGAAGACAAAGGCACAAAGGCACCATGTTGTGACAATTAAATGATGTTGGATTCGGATGATCAAAGTGACCCATGAGGACTCCATAATCTCTCTATACACTTTTAAGGATACAAGGTGACAACAATGCAAGGATGTTACAAGTATTGAATACATAATGGCAGTGTCATAACTTCTCAAATAAATTCATCTTACAAGTCACTAGGGTCCAAGTCAACAATGTCAATGACTTGTCATATTGTCGTCACGTGATGATGTGGAAAATGATGATGTAATTTTGGAAAATATTGTAAATCTAAATATGTGGAAGTCCAAGAGTCACACGTGGACAAAAGAATCGCTAAGAAAATTACAAAAGTCTTGCGAAATTCAAAAGGTCACATTAGAAGTCCAAGAGTCATGAGGGTAGTTCAAGAGTCATGGGGATATTAAAGTTTATCCCTCTTGTTATAAAAGAAGCCTCATTACTCAAGAAAGTGACTTTTCACCCTGGCTTCTCTAACTAGGCATTAGAGAGAAAGATTGTTCTTTTGGAGAGAAAGTAGTGGCTTAATGCTCCACTATTGGAGCTAGTGGTGTCTCATTGTATCCATGTATCTTGGAACTTAAGCTTAATAATTGAAGCTCATTGATCCAACACACTTTCAAGCATATACCGTGAATGTTGTAAGACTTCTTTAGATGTTTTCAATATATGTTTTGTTCTTATGTACTAATGAAATTGAACTATTTCATTGGCTTTGGTGCTCATTTTGTTGAATGTGTGTTGTAATTGTTTTAATGATCATTATGTTTATGTGAACTATTTCTCTAGATGGATAATGATTCTTTCATATGTAAGTGTGTGTGTTTCTATATTATAATAGTACTACTAATTTTACTCTAAATATTCACTATTTCTTTCCTTACAGTGAAAGAACATTGCTACATATTGTAACTAAACATTTCACAAGACTTACTTACTTGCTCATTCAAAAGTACATGCATGTTTATCTCTAATGCTAACTATTGCAACCAAGGAAAATATTTATGAACATGGCATCTAGGCTAAATTTCCGGATGGGGCTCCTATACCAAATGGTGTGAGGTCTAATTAAGACTTCATATCAGGGAGACCCCTTATATGTTGATGGGATCTAACAACGTCAAGATTCTGGCACTAGGAGGGTATCCTTTTCATGGCTGACAATTCACCACATATTAATAAATAACCTTCCATACAAGGCAGTAACAGTCTGAGTTCAACTCCAACTCACATTCCTAAGATAAGGGAGTCCTCCCATTTAAGTCTGGAATATGCCTTTGAATTCACTATGATTAATTCAGGAAAATTCACTCTATTACGTGTCAGCTTGCAAAAGCTCTTGGCTTACTTCCTATCACTGCTATTCTTCCTCATAAGCCAATAAAGCTAGAGGCAACTCGTTGTGGCATATTCGTTTCTTCAGTGAAATATTTGATTATTGCAACCCTTGAAGAGTTAGTTGATCCTACTGAAAGAACACATAAAAAAGGGGATCTTCCACATATTGAGGAAAATTTGTATGGTGATGAGGAATATTTCACATTCTCTAATGAATAAAAACTGGGAGAAGAAGAAAATATTGATTATAATGAAGATTGGAATGGTGAAGGAGAATAATTTTCAAAATAAGAGGGTGAAGAGGAGGAAGAACAATATATGGTTGAAGAAAAATTGGACTAGATGGCCCAATGGACTCTTGCTCTTCCAGGAAATCTTAATCATATGCCTAAGCAACTAGAAAATTTTCTCTTAAATTTTGATCCTGATAAGAAGATGAAAGCTTAAGATCATATTGATGACTTCTACATGCATTTGTGAATGTTAGAGGTACGTTTTGATGATGTTGCTTGTAGACTTTTTCCGTACACTCTAGAGGGTAGAGCATTAATTTGGTACCACAATCTTTTGCCTAATTCAATCCATAATTGGATGGAGTTAAAAAAAATTATTCTTAGATAATTTTTTCAATGATAAAACTCCTGCCATGTTGCTCAAAGAACTTGAGAATATTAAGATGGAGGACAAGGAAAAAGTGAATTATTTTAATAAAAGGTTTACATGTTTGTTGAATAAGTTCCCCAACGATGTTCAACCACATGACTCGATTACTATAGATTACTACATTGTTGCCTTTCCTACTAATATTTATGTGTTTGTTAAAAGCGATGCAAAGTACACATTGGATTTGAAATTTGCAAAAGTGATTGATGTTGAGAAAGACATGTGTTCTAATGGAGCCATTGATGATTAGGAAGATTCTAAAGACTCAAAATATACTAGTAAGAAATATCAAGCCTCTTCCACTAAAACCAAGCAGAAATATTATTTTGATATGGAAAGCTTGGGTAAGTATTTGAAGTTGCTCACTAAAGAAGTATCAAAACTAAAGAGAAATTCAAGTGAGGTATCTACCAACAGTAAGTGTTTTAAGTTGTCTTTATTTAAGAATAATAATAATAATAAACCAAACAAATCTTCACAAACCTCCAATGTTGTGCTTAATATTGACAATTTGGGCATAGACAACTATTGTACCTTCCATTAAGAGAGGAATTTGGAAAAAACATTCCCACAGTGGAACCACAACATGAATGCTATGATGACCAACTTATTAGACACTTTATTAGAAAAAGAGAAATCAGAGCAGATTGAAGAAGCTAGTGAACCAACCGTAACAGATGAAAGTTTAGATGTTGGTCACTCAGTTCATGTATTTGATTCTATATCTAAAATTGATAAATAAAAAAATCTATGAGACCCTAGTGGGTGAAGCTACTCCACAACAAGTAGATAAACAATATAAATTGAGGAGCAAAGGATTGTTTTTTGGTCAAGAATTTAAAAGACGAATGTTAAGGAAGACTTTACCACCTACGAATCCTGCTCAAAATTCAAAAAATAAGTTTAGAAGTGCTCCACTTCCTAAGAATGCTTCCACAAACAACAAGAGTAAGTCCATCATTGCTAAGGCTTTGAACAAAACTACATCACCTGACACTTCATTATGGCCTGTTAAATATGAAAGTATTGATTATAATATCATTCAGGATAAGAAGAGAGCTCATGCTAATATATCAATATTTGAGCATGTGAAGATAACAGGACAATGTGAACTGTTCATCCAAACATTTACATCACAATCTCCATCAACCAATGATTTTTTTGCTTCTTAGGCCTTGTCTGGTAAGTCTCGTGGTATTATCGAATCTGTAGTTAATTCTACTAATTTTAACTCTCATACTACATTTCCCCCTTTTCTGTTGACGTTTTAAATCTTTAATTATAATGTCAATAAATGTCTTGTTTATTATGGTGCATATATGAATGTCATGTATTAATCTGTCACCAAGAAAATCAATACTAATGGGAAAAGATCGATGGACGAATCATACAATTGGATAACATTGGTCTAGGAAACTGGTGTACTTAATAATGCAATCATTCACTCTTCATCAGATGGTAGAGTTCACCAATGCATCAATATTTTTATTTCGGATATTCCTGGAGCTTATATTTTCTTTTGAGTAGTAAACTACAAGGATACTTTTCAACCGACTAGTCACATTTATGGTTTCCTTATTAGGGCAAAAATAATCATATTCGAGTAGAAATTGAAGCATACATTAAACATATTTCATACAAAAATTGAGGTACATAATGATCCAATTAGCTTTGCACATGTCATTTTTGGAAATTGTTTTCTAGAAGTTGACCATGCATGTTATCAAGTGCAAGCATCCCCAGTACCAACTGATACGCAGTTGGAGCTCCGTTCTTGCAGTCCAACGAGTGCTAATGAAAATTGTAAAATAGATGTACATGCGTCTAGTGTAGGAACTATCTCAATAGCTACTAACATATGGACTCTATATTTTTATGGTTCCAAAACTCATGACAGTTCTAGAGTTAGTTTTATCCTCATTGACCCTAAGAATAAAAGGTATATCTTGTCATGCCACTTGGATTTTGAGTGCACAAATAACATTGTTGAATATGAATCACTCATTATGGGATTAAAGAAGGCCATAAACCTCAAGGTGGATGTGCTTAATGTAATCAATGATTCAGATATTGTTACCCATCAAGTACTAAATAACATTCACCGTGTTTCACCAAATTTGAAGAACTACCAACAAGAGGTATGGCGACTTATTTCACTCTTTAAAGCATTTAATATTATTCATATTCCTAGAATTTGAAATACTATCATAGATATATTAGCCAATGCAACTACTAGAACATTACCATTAAAAGATGGATTTTCTATAGAAATTATTTATAAGCCATTTGTGCCTAACAATGTAACTAATTTCCACGTGTTTAATGATGACCAGCAGATACTGCATTTCATGGCCGACACTAATGTTTTCAAAGATGCGACTATTGAGAAAAATGAGTGATCTCGGTGGATATTGGTGGCCACCCGCCTATTCCACTTGGGGCCCCACCATTATTTCTTTCATGTTTTCAGTTTCCTTAATTGTAGCACATTTTACGATTGTTAGCAGTTTTTTGGGTCTTGAACTTCCGGAGCTGTTTTGAGGCCCTAAACGACATTTTTGGGGAAAAACGGGAGAAATATAGGTGTTTCACCGATGCTTCTCACTCAAACGTTGTAGTCCTCAGATATATATTTCTAACAAGGTATTGTGCGCGTCAAATATAGATCGCATGCCAAATTTACGTCCCGGGGAAGTTGATGTACCAATTTACCCAAACAGGGCCCATAGCTTTAGCGCTTCATCTCCTAGGGTTAGGTTTTTGGATGTTTAGGGTTTTCCTTTGTTTCTTGATGATAAATAGGCCTTCAAGCCTCATTGTGACACATCTCAAAGGCATGTAGCCGCAACATATCTTCTTAGAGATAAGCTACCAACGCCTTAGCTATTTTATTTCCATTCTATCTGTAAGCATATTTTAGTTATGTGATATTAATGAAATGAAACCTTATTTATGTTGCATCTTTGCATTTATATTTATTTATGTATTTTATTGCGTTCCTGCATAAGTCCAGATTAGTGGTATCAAAGTGTTTTTCTCTTTCTCGATCCTTCTTTGCATGTCCCTAACGAGGTCGGGGTATAAGGAGTTAGGGCTTGATTTGGTTGAACCTTCGCAAGATTAGCCTCATAAACACCCACGGCCGCCCATGGGGACGAAAATAAATATGAGGGAGCAAGAGATCCTATCAAAATATTGCTCAAGGAGGCCCTTGAGAAAAAAAGGAACGTGATGATGGATAACTTTTCCCATATCCTTCAACGAATTCCCATTGGCAGCGCATCTGCATCTAGCAGCCACTCTGGAGGCGCAACTCATTTTAAGGTACAAGTAAAATTTGACATTCCCATATTTGAGGGCCAAATAGATGCAGACGTCATATCTATATATAGTTGAATCTATTAGAAGGGTATTTATCGGTTCATGACTTTTCCAACCGAGAAAAGATTAATTTTTCACTCCTCAAAGAAGCCCCCCATGTCAAAGACTGGTGGGAAACCTACTGTGAGAAAAAGGATGACAGTGAACCCTCTCTATTTTTGGTTGCACCCACTTGGAATTCTTTCTGAGATGCCATCAAGGAACAATATTATCTCGTGGGGAGCTATGTGGACAAGTACATACAATGGACTACATTGCAGCAGAAAAGGGATCAATATGTGCAAGAGATGACGAATATGTTCCATACATTGTGCACAAAATTGGGTATCAAATATACAAAGAAACATTTGGTGTTGAAGTACTGCAATTTTCTGCACAGATACACTCAAGAGGAAATGGATTTCCTCGACATCTCCTCACTTGGCATAGCATATGGGTATCTCCATGGAGATATAAACCTCCAGGAAAGCCTGTAAAGGTGTGCTGGAAATGCAGAAAGGAAGGGCACTTCAAAAGGACTACAGATCTAAAGCTCCTGAGAAAGGAAATGGATCTGATGATGTTCCTTCTGCAGAGGAAAAAACCACCTGAGATGAAGGTGGGGATGTGTATTTGGCTTCTTCTTCAAATACACATGTAGATCATGAGGCATATTTGATTGAATCAGATGCATCCTTTCACTTCACTCCCCATAGGGAGTGGTTCTGCGAGTATGAGAAGTATGATGGTGTTGATGTCTTCTTAGGGGATGATACGAAGGCCAGAATTGTTGGACATGGAAAATTCAAGCTAAAGCTACAAGGTGGAAGGATTAGAACACTTCCTGGTGCTCTTTATGTTCCCGCATTGGCCATAAATCTGATTTTGATATGCAAGATGGATGATGCAAGTGGAAAAAAAGAGTTCGAGAAAGATACCTGCAACATGGTTCGGGAGCACTGGTATTAATGTGGGGAGTTTGGATTGGAACTATGTACAAGCTTTAGGGTAGCATTGTTATTTATGGGTGCAAAAGTTTTGTGGTTCCTGAAAGTGGAGCGGAAAGCCTAACAGTCTCTGGAGAAAAGACCATGCTATGGCATCAAAGGCTTGGACATAGTGGAGAGAAGGGCCTTCAGATACTACATGGTAATGCCATATGGTAGAATTTGTTTCTAATTTCTCTATGGATTTCGATTTCTGTGAAAATTGTGTATATGGGAAGCAAAATCGGGTGAGTTTTCCTTCTGGTGCAAAAAGGGCGAACAAGATATTAGAGCTTGTGCATAGTGATTTGTTTGGATTTGTGTCGGTTCCATCACTAGGAAATTCTATGTACTATGTTTCATTCATACATGACTTCTCAAGTAATACATGGATATATTTCTTGAGGAAGAAATTTGAAGTCTTTGATAGATTCAAAGAATTTAAGGCTCTAGTGGAAAACCATACAGAGAAGAAGATAAAGGTGTTGAAGAAAAATAATGGTGGAGAGTTCTGCAAGAAGGAATTTGAAGAGCTCTGTAAGAAGTGTGGTATAGGAAGGCTTAAGAATACTCCATACACACCTCAGCAAAACAGAGTTGCAGAAAGAATGAACATAACACTGATGGAAAAGATAAGAAGCATGCCCAGTGGTACCAGGTTAGGACAGGAATTCTGGGCAAATGCAACGGAGACTGCATGTTACCTGGTTAATAGATCACCTTCATCAGCATTGGAGGATAAGACTCCACATGAGGTATGGACTAGTAATGAACCCTCTCTTTCACATTTGATGGTATTTGGATGTGATGCATATGTACATGTTCCAAAAGAGAAAAGGACCAAGTTTAATAATAAATCTAAAAGGTGCATCTTTAATGGGTATAAGGATGGTTTAAAAAGTTACAAGATTTGGAACCCAGAAACAAGGTTATGTACAGCCGAGATGTGGTGTTTAGAGAGGTGAAAGATGTTGTTAAACATGAATTCCTACCAAAGGAACCTGAGAAGATAGACTTTGAGCTAAAGGAGGATGAATCAGACTCTACAACAGAACAAGATTCAGAAGAGGAAGAGCCACAAACTCCAATTGTGAGAAGATCAGTTTCGGAAAGAAGGCAGCCAAAAAGGTATATTCCATCTACTTTCTATTCAAATTTTGCTTTAACTATCACTGATGATGATCCCATAACTATCAGGGAGGCAATCGATTTAGAGGATGGAAAACTCTGGCAGGAGGCCATGGTTGATGAAATGGAATCCTTGCACAAAAATGAGGCATGGGATCTGGTGGAGTTGTCGGCTGGAAGGAAGCACATCAAGAGAAAATGGGTTTTTAAGAAGAAGATGAATGTAGAAGGCAAGGTGGAGAAATAGAAATCTTGATTGGTAGAAAAAGGTTATTCCCAGGTTTCGGGAATTGATTTTGGTGATATTTTTTCTCCTGTTTCCAAGGTTACTTCTATTAGATTACTTTTATTTGTTTCTGTTGCATTTGATTTTGAGGTAGAACAGATGGATGTGAAGACATCATTTCTTCACGGGGATCTGGAAGAGGATATCTACATGAAGCAACCTGAAGGCTTTGTAGTGAAGAGTAAGAAAGAACTGGTATGCAGGTTAAAAAATTCTCTGTATGGGTTAAAAGAGCCACCAAGGATGTAGTATCAAAAATTTGATACATATATATAGGGACTTAGCTTCACCAGAAACAAAGAGGATCACTGTGTGTATTTTAAACTAATTAGTGACCGTGTTATTTATTTGATATTGTATGTGGATGATATGTTGTTGGTTGGAAATGAAAAAGAAACTATCCAAGATTTGAAGACCCAATTGTTCTCGAAATTCAACATAAAGGATCTTGGTGCTGAAACTATATTTTGGGCATGGAAATTAAGAGAGATCAGGCAAAGAGGAAGCTCTGGTTAAACCAGAGGAAGTATGTCGAGGCAATATTGCAGAGGTTGAATATGCAGGATAGTAAATCGATGAAGGTTGCAGATGCATTGACGAAGTCTATGAGCACGCAGAAGTTCTCTTGGTGTAGAGAAACAATGGGTGTTGCAGGGCTAGACTAATGACTAATGTCTCATGTGGCCCCTTGCGGAAATAAAAAAACAAGTGGGAGAATGTTGGGTGTGTGTTATATTCTTTCCAAAAATAGTCGCATGCGCACGGGGTAGCCCCCTGCACGGGGTCTAGGGCAGTGCCTCAAGAAAAATGTTTTGGACCCTATTTTAGGTGGGCGGACCCGCCTATGGTTTTGTGCATGGGTTTTCACATGGTTTTGGGGCATGATGGTTTTCGGTCCTTGGTATTTTTTATATTTGGTCAAGGGAACTACGGTTATGTTATAATCTAGGATTAATAGATTAGGGTTTATGAATGCTTCGACATGTATATATATGTGTGTGTGTGTGTGTTGTAACACTAAAATGAATATAACTAAAAATCAATATGGCGATCCCGATTTGGGATCTAGGGGAAAAATCTTTGTGTATATATGTTTTATGTTTTATGCTCTCGCTATTGTTTATTTTTTGTTTTTAAGAATTCATTTGCAGATCATTTTTGTACAGGGTTAAAACCTACCATATCGATATGCTGCCAAGTTTGAGCAGAAGTTTAAATAGAAGAACCCAAACCACAGAACAAAGGACAAAGCCAAGGCGGGGTGGCCTGGGATAACCCACCAAAGCCTCAAGAAAAGAATAACATTGCGAAGCCAAATAAGGACACAGGAAAGTGGTGTGAGTTCCACAAGAGCTCCACTCACAACACAAGTGAGTGTTGGGCCAAGCAGTCACTGGTGGCCGAGCTGAAGGCTTCTGAATCAGATCCATGCTCTGACTCTGAATCAAAACCTGACAAGGGGAACGATAAAGGGAAGAAAATTATCGATGCAGAGCCCAACGCCAGTATTTCCACCACGAAGATCCAGAAGGAGGAACCGGAAGATCTAGAGGAGGGAGATTGCCTCTTCCATTCCCAGGTGTGGGTAAAGGGTTCCCTGTTGCAATTCATTGTTGCCAGTGGGAGCCAAAAGAACCTCATTTCAGCAGAGGTCATGAAGTGGTTGGTCTTGCTGACCACAAAACACCCACAATCGTGCACCATCGGGTGGCTTTACCAAGGATGAGATCTCTATGTCAGTGAGCAGGGTCGCCCTCCCAAAAACTTCAAGCCCTTCACAGATGAGTTATTATGTGACATTGATCCTCTTGATGTATCTGATGTATTATTAGGTAAACCATAATTTTGGAAGCGTCATGTTGTGTATGATTCTGGGCCTCACATTGTTATTATTACTTTGGGAAATAAGTTGTAGAGGATACCAGAGGTAGCACCGCCTACCGCCATCTCTTTGGTTACTGCAAAACGATGCAGTAACCTCATTTCAAAAATTGGGAAATTTTTTTTCCTGATAATCCACCCTAAGGGTGAGAAGAAGACTGTGGCCATGACCTGCAGATAGAGCTCCTCTGCACGACAACAACAAATGGGCAAGGTCATGGAGGAGTATGGGGAAATCTTCACCTCACCTGCACAAGTGCCTCTGCAATGTCAAGTCAAGCACCCCATTGATCTGACCCCAACTGCGTTGCTCCCCAGTTCACCAATCTATCGGTGCTCTATTCAAAAGAACGGTGAAATCAAGAGGAAGATTCAGGAGCTGCTGTAGAAAGGTCACACGCTTCAAAATTCATCGCCTAGTGGGAGCTCGATCATGCTGGTGCAAAAGAAGGATGGGAATTGGAGTCTCTATATTGACTATCGAGCGCTAAACAAGATCACTGTCCAAAATTGGTACCTGATCCCATGGATTGATGACCTTCTGGACCAACTCAAGGGCATGAAATATTTCAGCAAGATCAACTTGAATTTCGGGTATCACCAGGTACCAATCGAACCCTCCGATGTGTGGAAGACTGCCTTCAAAGCCAAGGAGGGCCTTTTTGAATGGCTAGTCATGCCTTTTGGGTTGACGAATGATCCCACAACCTTCATGAGGTTGATGGAAAACATCTTGCAGCGATTCACCAACTCATTTGTAGTAGTGTCCATGGATGAAATCCTGATCTTCAACTAGACCTGGGAAGAGCACCTCCACCACATCCAACAAGTCCTCCAAACACTGCGGCAACACAAGTTGTGTGCCAATTTGGAGAAGTGCACTTTTGGAATGACCCAGGTTTAATATCTGGGATACATTATTGATGAGTAGGGGGTGGATGTGGATCCAACCAAGATCCAAGTCATTCAGGATTGGCCAGCCCCAACCACTCTAGCAGAGATCCACAACTTTCTAGGTCTTGCCAATTTCTACCATAGGTTCGTGTTGGGATTCTCTCATATCACTTGGCCCTTGAGCCAAGTCACTGATGGAGGAGCGAAAGAAAAAAAAATTTGGTCTAAATCTCAACAGAAGGCATTCGTAGAGTTGAAACGTCATTTTTGCTCTAGACTAGTGCTCACAATACCATACTTGCAACAACCATTTGAGATCGAGACAGATGCCTCAGACTATGATATTGGGGAAGTTCTTACTTAACAAGGGCATCTAGTGGCATATCATAGTGAGACACTATCCGACACATTCCAGAAGTATCCCACTTATGAAAAAGATATGTATTCCATTGTGCAAGCTTGCAAACAATGGAAGCATTACATTTTTGGGAAGGAAAAAGTCATCCACATAGACCATCGACCCGTGTAGTTCATACAGACATAGGGAAGCTGCAAAATGATCGTCATCAAAAGTGGTCCACATATCTGCAACAATTTCATTCGAACATCAAGTACAAGAAGGGAAGCACCAATAATGTTGGATACTGCCTCAGCCGACTTCCAATCGTGGCGCTAACCAAAGTGATCAACTCTTGTGGGCATGAGACTTCTGATTGGCCGCTTCTCTACAAGAGCGACCTAGAATTCGGCCACACATACAGGACACTCTTGAAGGGTAAGCAAGTTCCAAATTTTCAACTCCAGGATGCATTGCTATGTCACCTGGGACAGCTTTGTGTTCCTTCAAGCGAGCATTCCAAGATGATTTGGGAAGCGCACTACAGTCGGGTCGTTGGGAATTTTTGGGTTGTGAAAACAATGGTGGTACTGCATAAGTATTTCTATTGGCTTAACCTTCGACTGGATGTTGGGAAGTACATCAGATTTTGCACTGACTGCACCATTGCCAAACCAACCATCAAGAAGCAACGCCTCTATACTCCGCTACCTACTCGTAGTCGACCTTTGGAATTCATCTCCATGGATTACATGTCAGGCCTTCCTTATACTAAGCATGGAAATGACTTCTTTTTCGTGGTCGTCGACATATTCTCGAAGATGGCCATTATGGAGGCTTGAAAGAAGAATATCACAGCAGAAACCACTGATAAAATTTTCTTTGAAAGAGTGTGGGTACACTTTGGGATCCCACAGTCTATCATCTCATATAAGGACAACAGGTTCCTTAGTACATTTTGGTCCAGCCTCTGGTCAATGCTGGACACCAAGCTCACCAAGTCCACAACTTTCCATCCCCAAATTGATGGCCAGACAGAGGCCATCAACAAGATGATCGTACACATTATGCACATGTACAACTCAAGGAATCCACGCACATGGGATGATATCCTCCCCTATTTACATCACAGCTATAATCAAGCTCTCCACTGCTCAACTAGACATAGCCCCTTTCAAGTGGGCTTGAGATTCCATCCACTATGTCCCATTGACATAGCCATGCCATTTGTGACTACTCACGCTGATGCGGATCATGTACAGTCTGAAGCTGACAAGGTAAAAAACTTCTTTGAGTGCATTCAGGACATTTTCCAATAGTTCCATGACATATTGGACAAAGCCAATGCCAAGTACAAGCAACGAAATGATCAGCATCGGGTGCCACACAACTTCCAAGTGGGCAACAAAGTGTGGCTACATTTACAGAAGGAGTGCCTTGTTGGACCCCACCGCAAGCTTCACTCGCTCCAATATGGGCCATACACCATCACCAACACTATACAGGACAATTCCTTCGAGCTCAGTATTCCACCATTCCTTGGTCTGCACTCAGTGTTCAATGTGGACCACCTTTGGCCCTACTTTCTACCTCTATTGGACACTTGCGACATGGAAGAAAAACTCACACCAACAAAGTTAAACCTAGACTGCCTAAAACAGGAGACCACAGATCATATCATGGACATGCAAATCAAGAACACTCCCTAGCAGAAGATCCAACTGTATCAGGTTGTCAAAGCTAGCAAACTCCTGCACCAAGGAAAGTGGCTCACCAGGGACCTAGTTCAGCAGAATTTTCCTCATCTCATGGAGGAAATCAACACAATGGGGACCATTGATTCATAAGGGGGGAGGAATGATCTAGGTGGATATTGGTGGCCACCTGCCCATTCCACTTGGGGCCCCACCATTGTTTCTTTCAGGTTTTTAGTTTCCTTAATTCAAGCAAATTTTACTATTTTTAGCAATTTTTTGGGTCTTGGATTTCTGGAGTAGTTTTGAGGCCCTAAATGATATTTTTTGGGAAACACGAGAGAAAAAGGGATATTATACTAATGTTTCTCACTCTAAAGTTGTATTCCTCCGATAAATATTTCTAACAAGGTATTGTGCGCATCAAACATAGGTCATATGCCAAAGTCACGTCCCTAGGAAGTTGATGTACCAATATACTGAAACAAGGCCCATAGTTTTGGCGCTTCATCTCGTAGGGTTAGGTTTTTGGATGTTTAGTGTTTTCTATTGTTTCTCAATAATAAGTAGGCCTTTGAGCCTCATTGTAACACAATTGATAGGCTTGTATCCACCACATCTCTTCTCAGTGATAAGCTACCAACGCCCTAGCTAGTTTATTTCCATTATGTCTGTAAGCATATTTCAGTTATGTGATATTAATGAAATGAAGTCTTATTTCTATTGCATTTCTGTGTTTATGTGTATATCAGTATTTTATTTCGTTCCAGCATAATTCAGGAATAGTGGTATCAGAGCGGCCTGCTCTTTCTCAATCCTTATTTGCATGTCCCCAACGAGGTTGGGGTATAAGGAGTTAGAGCTCTATCTGGTTGAACCTTTGCAAGATCAGCCTCGCAAACCCTAATGACCGCCCATGTGGGACGAAAAGAAAGACAAGGGAGTAGGAGATCCTATCAAAATATTGCTCGAGGATTCCCTCAAGAAATGAGGGAACGCGATGATGGATAACTATGCCCAGATCCTTCAACAACTTCCCATTGGCGACGCATCTGCATCCAGCAGCCACTCTGGAGGCACAACTCCTTTTAAGGCATTAGGGGATTTTTGAGGTCTAAAATGGGCCTCCTAAGAGAAATGCACAACCAAAATAAACTTTATAGTAACCAATATGATTCAATATGATGATGTCAACCATGGGGGATGATTTTCTCATTTTTCATGTAGTAGGGTCCATCGAAAGTATGAAATATGGGTACTCCTTGGATGAGGAATTAAATTTTGCATTCAACGAGTACTCCCGCTTGAAATTTGAGTAAAAAATTAGGGAGATAAGTTGAAAATACGAGTTGAAAAAGTGGTTTTTTATTTTTTCCCTCTAAAATTTGATAATGTAATCTAATCTTATATTATTATTTCCACTATTATTTTAGAATTTCCTTAAGAGGCCCATTTTAGACCTCAAAATTCCCCTAATGTACAAGTAAACTTTTACATTCCCATATTTGAGGGCGAAATAGATGTAGACATCGTAGATAGATGGTTGAATATATTAGAAGGGTATTTCTCGGTTCATGACTTTTCCAATCAGGAAAAATTTACTTTTGCACTCCTCAAATCCGCAATCCATGTCAAGGAATTGTGGGAAACCTACTGTGAGAAAACGGACAAGTGGAAACCCTCTCTGTTTTTGGCCACACCCACTTGGAATTATTTCCGAGATGCCATCAAGGAAAGATATTATCCCGTGGGGAGGTATGAGGACAAGTACATACAATGGATTACGCTGCAGCAACAAATGGATCAAGATGTGCATGAGCTGACGAATCTGTTCCATACCCTACGCACAAAATTGGGTAGAAAAGATTCAAAGAAACATTTGGTGTTGAAGTATCGCAATTGTCTGCACAGATACATTCAAGAGGAAATGGAGTTCCTCGACATCTCCTCACTTGGCGCAACATATCGGTATGTTTCCAAGATTGAGAAGAATTTCAAACAGAAGAAGCGAAACTTTGGATTTGTGAATCAGAAACAACAGAAAGGTGCCCCCAAGCCATATAACAAAGGACAAATCGAAGGCAGGGCAACCTAGGATAACCCTCCAAACCCACAAGCAACTAATATCACTTCAAATCCAAAGAAGGACACGAGAAAGTGGTGTGAGTTACATAAGAGCTCCACTCACAACACAAGTGAGTGTCGAGCCAAGAAGTTACTAGTGGCCGAGTCGAACATTTCTGAATCGGATGCATGCTCTGACTCTGAATTAGAACCTGACAAGGGGAACGATAAAGGGAAGCAGATTATCAATGTGGAGCCCAACGCCATTGTTGCCACCACGAAGATACAAAAGGAGGAACTAGAAGATCCAAAGGAGGGGGAGCACCTCTTCCATTCCCAGATGTGGGTAAAGGGTTCCCCATTGCAATTATTTTTCGACAGTGGGAGACAAAAAAACTTCATTTCAGCAAAGGTCGTGAAGCAGTTGGGATTCACCAAGGATGGGATCTCCGCGTCAGCCAGAAGTGTCGCCTAATTCCCCACAACATCAAGCCCTTCACGGATGAGGTATTATGTGACATTTATCCTCTTAATGTCTCTGATGTATTATTAGGTCAATCGTACTTGTGGAAGCGACAGGTTGTGTATGAGTCCTGACCTCTCAATGTTATTGTTACTTTGGGCAATAAGTTGTAGAGGATACCGGATGTAGCACCACCTACCACCATCTCTTTGGTTGCTGCAAAACAATGCAGTAAGCTCATTTCCAAAACTGGAAAATTTGTTTTCTTGATAATCTTCCCTCAGGGCAAGAAGAATATTGTGGCCACATCCTTTAGAGAGAGATCCTCTGCACAACAACAATAGATGGAAAAGGTCATGGAGGATTATGGGGACATCTTCACCTCACCCGTAGGCATGCCTCTGCACTGTCAGGTCAAGCACTCCACCGATCTGGCCCAAGGTGTGTCGCTACCCAATTGACCAATATATTGGTGCTTTGTTCTAGAGAAAGATGAAATCAAGAGGTGGATGGTGCTATTTCATATGCAGTGCTAGGTATAGATGGTGCTATGTACATGTTGTATATGCAGTGTCGTGTACGTATGGTGTTGTGTGTGTGTTGTGCATATGGTGTTGTGTGCATGATTGTACATGTGGTGATGCATGCATGTGGTGTTGTATACATGTTATACATATGGTTTTGTGTACAAGTGGTGTCGTGTACATGTCGTGCATGTGGCATTGTGTACATGTGGTACCGTGTACATGTCGTGCATGTGGTGTTGTGTACATGTGGTATTGTGTACACATTATACAGGTGGTTCGGTGTACATTCGGTGTTGTGTACACGTTGTGCAAGTGGTGTCGTGTACATGTGATGTTGTGAACACGTTGTGTAGTTAGTGATGTGTATAGGTGGTACCGTGTACAAGTTGTGCATATGGCACTGGTATGCATGTGGTATTGTGTGCATGTCGTACATGATGTGTTGTGGGCATGTAGTATTATGTATGTTCATGGTGTAGTAACGATATCGTGATGTGTATTCATTGTGTTGTACTATGTATATGTCTAGGTGTTTTTTCTATTGTACATCGAGTGTTGGTGTATGTATTGTACGCTGGTGTAGGTGTATGTATTACGTTGCATTATAAACTGGGTGTAGGTCTATGTGTCGTATGCTGGTGTGGGTGTATGTATTGTGTGGTGTTGTACACCTTGTATGAATGTACACCTCGTACACTATGTGTATGTGTTCGTATTTTTAGAAAAGAAAGGGTACTGGGTTCTTGCCAGCTGTGGAAACCGATCCAGTGTGCTTACAAAAGAACGAAGGTAGAAGTAAGGACAGATGAAGGATAAGTATCAGTATTTAATTTCAGTTCTATTATGCATGTGATCTATGATTCTGAATTACGATGGTTACATGTGATTTATGATTATGGTTTATGGTGATTACATGTGATTCATGATTTTGAGCTATGATGGTTGTGTTTTTAGCTAATCACATGCGATATGTTTATACATGATGGTTTGATCAAACAACTAGTTTGACTTTTTGTGACATGAAGTAAACATGATTGCAAGTGTACCTTATTGATAGGCCACCAATCAGGTATGATGTGAATTTAATTCAATTTATTTTGAATCTAATGGCAGTTATGTGATTGGTACAGGAAGCAAGGAAATGATCAGTAGGGTGGTTGAAACTAATTTCAATAATTAGTAGCAACAACAAAAGGAATTGAAACATGCAACAATGTGTTGGTAAAACACTTCAGGAGAAGGCCCATTGTGGGACACTAGTACCCAATAGTTTCTATTTATTTTCATGAGAATGCTATGACTGGTATGATGGTTTTGAGGCAGATATTTGCCTTGGTTGTTTGACCTTTCGATGCGAGAAATCCTTTCCAAGGGATGGATTTCCCGAGATGGGGGTGTCATCAGAACTTGGAAGGTGAGTTACTGGATGGAAGGGGGTGACCGGATTGCCCGAGGGATTGTGCAGTAGATAAGGGAAGGTCGAGGATGGATTTGTTTTAGTCATTATATTTTCCAGATGGAATGAAATTCACATTGGGAGTGTTCCCTAGAACAATGATCCAATAACTGTTCACTAATGGTACAATAATGCAAGATTGTAGCGCTAGACATTGGATGCAGGCTTTGACTTTGGCAGTGGATTCTAGACTTCCTGGAAAGGAGGTGAATCCTAGTATTACCTTGATGGTGGAGGTGTGAGCCTTTGGATTCCCTTGTTTATTGATATGTGCATATCATTATTTTATTTTTTGGTTGAGAAAAAGTGTATATGTTTATATTATTGCAAATACCACAATGAGCTATGTTATAAATATCCAGTAAGTGGTATGTTTTTCATGTTTTTAGAAATGGTCATTGTAAATATTGCAACGAGTTGTGTTATAAATATCCATAGGTAGTATGTTTTGTTCTTAGAATTTTTTTGGTCTGTATGTGTCATTGAACACCAAGGATGGCATTCCCCCAAGGGGGAGGGTTCTGTAACATCCCTAGTGAAAATTCCATGTAATAAAAGTTAATAAAGGAAAAAATAATAACCACGGTTGATGAGACAAGTATTCCAAGCTGAATGTTGGGCAAAACATCCTAGTGGGTGTTCATTTCAGTTAATATGGCTAAGGAAATTGGCAAAGGAAAAGGCAAAGGCTTTGGAAAATAAAAATGGCATATTTGGCACATTTATTTATGAAAATAATGGAAATTAAGAGAAAAGGAAGATGAAAGGTCATAGGTTGCATGTGATAAAAAAAATGAAGTATTTACAGGTGGATTCGAAGCTGAGTGGGTGGATCTCCAAAACGACAAACACATGGCATAATGGTCCCTAAATTGGACGATGTATCATGGTAAATCCACTGGCCTAGTAACCCATGAACCAAATTGTGGGTTGCGGTAAAGCCAAATTGTGTGCCTCGGTGGGCCTAGGAATACTTGCCAGTGAATGGCAAGATATACCGTAAATCCAAGAGGTGGATTGCTCTCAGTTGGGCCTATTAGTCGCGAGATGGGATATACAATAAAGCCTAGAGAGTATGTCTCATTTTAGGGCCTACTACACTAATTTGGACTATGGATTACGATAAAGCCTAAGAGACTAGGAGGCACTCAAATTCCTCACAGTCTAGGCAGAGAACCCTAGTAGAATTCATGCTTGTTTGTTTCTTTTTTGTTGGTTAGGAGTCCCACATTCATGCTTGGAATATGGCACGAGGTTGATTGGTCGAAGAGATATTTGGCTCAACTAATCTATGGTTGGGTGGAACGTTGTAGTCCCATCCCTGTTTGGTTTCTATATTCATTAATGAGAAATTCATTCCTTTGGTATTTGATGTATAATTGTACTAGTTATTATGTGGATTCTATTGTTGTTGTATCTATTATATTTTAGTTGTTATTATGTTCGTTATGAGCATGTATTTTTACAGTGATGATGTATGGCTCTCCCCATGTTTTTACTTATAAATGAATGTAAATTGTATCTATGGTGAATTAGATTGTATTATAGCTACTGATGTAAGGGTGCAATGCTTCTTAGAGATTCTCAGATAAGTATGAGACCCCTTTTCTTTGTTATGTTGTTTACATCTGTAGATTCAATGTTTGTGACATGTTTGACAAAATTCCTGTCATGGATAAGAGGGGTCTAGATGAGTTATTAATGATGTAATTTCTTACTTATCATTGCCTTGTTTTTATTTATCATCTTTGAAATTTTCATGAAGTTCTGGGTAAAGCACTGGGTTCTAGGCTTGAAAAGGTGGCTCAAATCCCGGAGATGCGGGCATAAAACTGAGATTTTTGGACCCTGGCCGCTGGCATGCAGTGTTACGCCTATGGCTATGGCTCAAAGAGGTAAAAATGTTAGTGTGACCTAGTGGTAAGAGGCTTGAAAGGTTGGGTTATCTCTTGGGGGCGTTTTTGTTGTTGTACAAGGTATGTATGTTGTGTTTCCATCGGTTCCACTTCCTTAAGGTCACCTAGGAGGTTGAATCCCATATAGTAGCCTCTCATCACACGTTTACCCTAGTTGGCCAGTTACTTCGGTAGATGTGGGAAGAGTTGTTACAATGAATTGGATGGGCATATGCATCGATCCAAAATAAGCATCAAAACACTCACTTAAAAACACATCTCATGTTGCTAAAATTAAAAAAGTCATAAAAAATAACTAAATTATAACTTCATTTTTAATTGTTATTGTTATTAATTACAAAAATAATTAATAATATAAGTGAAACATATATACATTTAAAAGAACAAATAACAAGGTTCTTAAGCACGAAAATTTTTAATTTGTAAATAAGCATTGTTACAATGCCATGGGACAATACCATGGCTTATTAATACCACCAACCCAAAAACTGTTTTTATTTTGACAGCTCATGGAAAAATTCCCTCCAGAGAAGACCTTCTTTTCCCTTAGAAGAATTTAATTTGGTCAAGGATTTTTTTTTTGATGTGAAAACGCAAAGTATAAAAATGTTCAGGTCATCTTTAAAGACAAATTGGGTCTCCTCCAACACCTATAAATACAGCTCATTAGCACCTCATTTGGACACACATCATTTCATCTTCTCTTGGAGGTTTGTACATATTAAGTTGCAAGTCATCGTATCATACGTGTGAAGGGGAGAGAGAGAGAGTTCAAGAGGGCCAAAAATCTGTCTAGCTTCAACACTTTGATCAACATTGAATTTTTGTGATTGGGCATAGTTTGACTTTATTTGACTTGGCATTTTTGGACTGTTTTTTGAGGTCGAATTCTTTGGCACAAAGAACGAATTTTTTTTGGCACTTTGACTATAGTTGACCGTAGACTTTGACTTCCGGTCTGACCACAAAATTTTTCTCTCTATTGACCAAGTTTGACCGTGGATCTTGGGATTGTTTTGACTTCATTTTGAACAGCAAAAGAGAATGAGTATTTTGAACTTTGACCAAGATATTTGGGAGATTGTTTTACTGTTGACTTATGAATGGTTAAGGCATCACTTACTATTGTTGATTTCTATTGACTTTGACCATATTTTCCAATTTGACTAGATTTGACTTTTGGGCTCATATCTGGAAGTTTTAAATATTGGTTGTTGGAAAGCCAAAGTTGTTGACCTTCGACTCTTGGATGGCTAACTGAGTCTTTGTATTCTCTTTGCTAAACATTTTATGACAATCTAATAAGAAGAATAATTTGAAAGGGTTTTTCCCTTTGTGGGGTTTTCCTTGGTCATTGACCAATTCTTGTGTCTCTTGTCATTGCTTTTGATTGTCTTACATTGTAAATTGCATTTAATGTTCTATCTACAATTGTTATTCATTACTAGAAGATTGATTTGATTGTTAATTAAAGTTACAAATTGGGCTAAAGTGATTGTAACATCACATAACAATGGAAAATTAACATGGGATCAAAGCTAAGTTGAAGACAATCCCAAGAGAGACAAGAGAATAAGTAATTTGGAAAAAGTTGAACGGGCCCATCTAATTTGATCAACATGACTACCTCTTTCTTCAAGGATTTTGATAAGCTAGGTGACTCTTCAAATTTTGTAGCTTGGAATATTAAGCTGGAAGTAATTCTAGATGAAAAATATGTCCTAGAATATGTGGAAGGAAAAGTTCTTGGGCCTTCATAGAATGCTCTTGTTGCCACCAAGTCCAAGAACAAGAAAGGTGAGATCAAAACTAAGAAAATTCTCATTGATGTTTGCAAGATTATTTACTTGTTTATGTTGGTAACTTGAAGAAGTCTAAGGAAATTTATGGGTTGGTATGTATCAAGTCAACAACTTGAAACACATCATCTCCTTGAAGAATAAACTTAAGGATCTAAAGATGAACAAGGGGGAATTTGTGTAGTCCTATGTCATGAGGGTATCCCAATTAAGGGATCAATTGCAAACTGTTGGTGAGCACATATTTGATAGAGAGTTGGTGATTGTCACTCTACAAGGTTTTACTCATATTCAGGAAACATTCATTACTAATATTAGCAACAATAATCAATTTACAACATTTGATGAGCTGGATGGAAAATGCACTCAAGAGGAAACTAGGATGATCTCCAGAGGGAATATTCAAAATCATGAAGAAGGATATCCATCTACATTTTCTTCTCAATACAAGAAAAGGAAAGGTAGAGGAGGTCCATCTAATACAAGGAAGCTTGGTCCAACATTCAGGGACTCTAATAGAAGATAAATAAGGGATAGGGATATGTCAAATATTGAATGTTATAATTTTCATAGGTTTGGCCAATATGCCCAATATTGTTGAGAAAAGAGGAATGCTCCAAGGGTAAGGTACAACAATAATCATGGTTTAAATAATAATAGGTTCAATAACAGAGGAAGAGGGGATGATCAAAGAAGAGGAGAGGATCAAAGAAGAGGAGAAGATAGAAGAAGAAGAGATTCTCTAGATGATCGTTAAGAAGGCCATCATCCTCAAAAGAAGTCAAGGAACTCTAGGTATGAAAATAATAGAGTTTCTAGTCAATATGAATATATTATTATTCTCCCATTTCTGGCTCTTCTCCTCTACATTCATATGATATTCGGTTGGTAGATAGTGGGACTTCTAGAGATTTTTCTATGTATAAGGGAGTCATCTCAAAACTATTTGAGAAGGAGACAGTACAAGGATAATTTTTCGGGACAACACTACTAATCCTATGAAGGGTTTTGGTTCCATAAAATTTTATTTGGCTCTGGGGAAACCATTCTTCTTCATGATGTGATCTATGTTCCGAGACTAAAGAAGAATTTGGTATCTATATCTGCCTTGGAAGACAAAGGAATGAGATTAGCTTTCATAAGAGGAAAGATCCTTACCTGGCCTATGGAATACCATATGAGGGATGCTTTTACCTTGGGATATAGAATTGAAGGAGTCTATAGAGTCAATGGAATACATCTACTAGAAATGGTCCATGATTGAAATCATAAAAGTGAGTTATGGCACCGAAGTCTGGGACATATCACATACACCTTCACTATGAAGCCTTTCCTAAAGTTGGAAAGTTGGTTACTGGGATGTCTGATGTCCAATCTACTCATGATGGAGTATGTATGGGATGTGCCAATGGAAATAAGACAAGGAGACCAATCCCCTCCAAAAAGAATAAGACTAGTGACATTCTTCAACTCATTCATTCTGACCTATGTGGACACATGCCTCTGCATTCACTTGGTGGCCATCTCTACTACATAATCTTCATTGATGACTTCTCTAGGAAGACATGGATATTCTACTTGAAGAATAAGGATGAGGCTTTTGATATGTTCAAGGACTTCAAGGTGCTAATAGAAAATAAAACAAAGAAGAAGATCAAGGTTTTCATGTCCCACAATGGTGGAGAATATACGTCAAATGAGTTTGTTTACTTTGCAAGCAAGTTGGAATCAAGAACTAAACTAGTGTACGTTATCACTCTGAGCATAATGGAGTGGTTGAAAGAAAAAATATGTTCATAGTGGAAGTTGCCCGAGCTATGTTACATGATCAAAATCTACCAAGTTCCTCTAGGTAGAAGCTACAAATACAACAATCTATGTACAAAACATGGTTCCTCATCAAGTTTTGGATAACAAGACTCCAAAAGAAGTGTTCACACGTTTGAAGCCCGATATTGGACATCTCAGGATATTTGTTTGTCCTGTATACTTTCATGTGCCAAAGGACAAAAGGAATAAGCGGGAAGACATCAGAAAGAAAGGTTCTTTTGTTGGATATTGTGAACTCTCTATATAATTTATAATATATATATCTGGTCAAAGGAAATTTGATTTTAATAGGGATGTAACCTTTGATGAAGATGTTTCCCTTGGAAAAGCAAGGGACCTCCCTCTGCCTCCTCTTATTGAGAAGAAATATGATGACATGGACTTACTAGAAGGTCCTTTTGTGTTGAAATATGAGAAGGGAATTTTTGATGATCCCATGGAGCCTATGGACCCTTTGGACCCCCCTCCATGTGATCCCCTTGCTAGGAAGAGACCCTTATGACTTCGTGACACATTACATGCTGTTAAGAGACATGTTCCTATTGAAGGGACCTTTAGAGAAAGCAAGAAACCATGCCAATATTAGGGATATGTTGTATCTATGAGCTCCATCATATAGGATAAACCTCCCACCTTTGTAGAAGCTAAAAAATAACAGGTTTGGAAGGATGCGATGGCTAAAAAATATGAATTGATTATGAAGAATGATGTATGGGATGTTGCTCCAATACTTAAAGAAAAGTTTGTTGTCATTCGAAAATGGTTATACAATATCAAGCATGGAGTTGATGGAAGAATTGAGAAGTATAAAGCAAGGTTCATGGCTTGAGGTTTATCCCAAAAAGAGGGAGAAGATTATGATGACATATTTGCACTATTTTCCCGCTACACCACCATTAAATTGATTGTTTCCCTTCTTGCTAGTGAAGGATGGAAACTTCAACAGATATACATAAAGATGACATTTCTTCATGGCATACTATAGGAAGAGGTATATGTTGAACGTTCTTAGGGATTTGAAGTGAAGGACATGAAGACTCACATTTTCAGGTTAAATAAATCTCTATATGGTTTGAAGAAAGCCCCAAGAGCCTAGTATGCATGCATAGATAGTTACCTAGTGAATCTTGGATTCATAAGAAGCAGTGTTGACCCGAAACTCTACTTCAAAGTGGTCAAGGGTATGCCTTTGATTTTAATTGTATATGTTGGCCATCTATTATTGAAAGGTAGTGAGCCTCTGCCGATCGAATGAAAGAGGGAGATTATTTTCAAGTTCGAGATGAATTATCTTGGTTTGATGCATTACTTATTGGGACTAGAGGTGTGGAAAAGACCCAATGATATTTTCCTTTCTCAAGGAAAACATGTCATGAAGATGTTGGAAAGATTTGGAATGGTAGAATGCAAGTCCTTGAACACACTAATGGAGATGAACTTCAAGAAGTTATGCAGAGATGTTGTTGGCCCTGATTTGGAAAATCCTTATAAGTATCAATAGTTGATTGGGGCATTGATGTTCCTGGTGATCACTTGACCAGACATATGTTTTGCAATCACACCTTGAGTTAATTCATGAATGATCCCCTTCATGCACACTGGCGTGCTTCGAGGCACACACTGCGATACTTGCATGGGATGCTCAATCTTTGTTTGATATATACTACCAGAGATGTGAGACTGCATGGCTATACTGATGCTAGATGGGCTGGAAATGTTATTGATAGGAAGAGTAAATTAGGGTGTTGATTTAGCTTGGGGTTTTCTATGATATCTTGGAGGAGCAATGAAAATAAGTCCGTAGAATTGAGCATGACCAAGGCAGAGTGCATTATTTCTAGCATGGATAATTGTGAGTCAGACTGGTAAAGGAAGCTCTTTGGAGAGTTGTTTTATTAGATATTGGATATGACAATCATATTTTGCAACAATAAGAGTGGGATCCGATTGACAAAGAATATTGTATTTCATGAAAATTCCAATAATATTTAGATCGTGTACCACTATATTCAAGACATGGTATAGAGAGAAATCTTAATACTCCATCATATTTTGACTGACAAGCAGATAACAAACATACACACCAAGGATTTTACCAAAAGGGAAGTTCTTGGTCTTCAGAGAGAAACTTGCACTCATGGATGTGTCCCTCTTAGGTAAGGGTCCCCACTGATTGAGGACATTAAGCTATGCTCTTCCCCCTTGTTTGAGGGATCTCTGGATAATTGGATGGTTGTGATCCTTACCCTTTGTGATAAATAGTATCTCACCTATTGTCACCATAGGGTGTGTGTGATCCTTGTCATTTATGAAAGTTTGGGTATCTCTCCCTATCATAACTGATAGAGTATACCCTAATATGCATCCTACCCACAAGCACGACTTGTTGAGATTATTCCTCCCCATCTAACCAATGGGTTGAGATGACTTGATATGATTGTAATGCTTACATGTGAAACAGTGTCACAAGTTCTTCGAACTTGAACCTTGAGGTTCGAAGTTCGGGGAACCCCAACCAAAATGTTCAAATTCGCCTTAGGTTCAGCTAGGTTCGGGGCTACCAAATGTTTTTAACTCCCGCTTGGAACTTAGCATTGCTCGCGCATGTACGGTCAAACCAAGCAGCATTCTCATTTCGAGCGTGTAGCATCAACACGTCATTCTCGATTGGTTTGAATGAATGATTCTTTTAATGTGTCCACTGGTTTGAGGAAAACGTCCGCTCGATTCAAGTTGAGGGAATGATTGTTTTCTACTCTCGCCCTGTTGAGATTTGTGATAAGAGTGACGTGTTAGAAATTTGGCTCGGATCGTAAGTACAAATGTGATATATATTTGTATATTTTAAACTTCTCAAATATAATATAATTTTATTATATTATTATTATTTTATATGTATAAAAGAAAGTGAAATTTTAGCGACTCACAATCATATGTAGAGTAGTTACAATATCTATACTTTTATATATTTTAAATAAAAAAGATATATTGTCTGTGACCTTAAAATAATTACTATTATCATGATAATATTGAAGTTGTAAATTGTAAATTTTACTATAATAACTGAAAATTCATTATCAAATTTACATTTTTTTAAGTTATGATTTCAAATTGTATTTTAAAAAAATATTAATTATTATTTTATATGTATAAAAGAGTTATGAAATAATTATATAATTTAAAAATAGTTTAATATATATTTTATTATATGTATATATTTGAATTCAATGGGGAACCTTATTCGAATTTCATTAACAAATTCGAAAATGAATCGAACTTATTTTTATCGAAATTGAAGTCAAACTCAAATTCAAACCATGTGACATTGATGTCAAGTGGCATCTCGCTCAAGTGGTTAGGATGCGGGTGTTCTACCACTTAACACTTGATGGTCAATGTTAGAATATCATCAAACATTGCGATGGTTTTGATCACTACCTTCTATGGCAAGTTGTATCTCTCCTTTTGATTAAACAACTAGATGGATGTGATCCTTTTTGGTAAATGGATCTTTCCCATTTTCACTAGACGATAGGATGGATGTGATCCTTACCTTATATAGCAAGTTGTATCTCACCTATTGATAGACAACAAGATGGATGTGATCCTTGCTTGGTACGTTGTATCTCACCTATTGTCACTAGAGAGAGGGTAGTAGCTTGAGCTCCCCTATGATGTCAAATTATTCTTCTTTTAGATCCAAGAGTGTTTAGTAGAGATGAACATAGATGACATTTGTTTTGATATGGGACATATGATGAACTCATAAATTTCTCCCTAGTTGAGAGGGAGTGTGAATTTGACAACTCAGGGACAAATTCCATCCTTTGGACAACCTTCCTCATCTAGAGAAGACCCTCTTTACCCTTGGAAGAATTTAATTTGGTCAAGGAAAACATTATTTTTTATGTGAAATCCCAAAAGTGCAAAAAATTTCAGGTCAACTTTAAAGAAAAATTGGGTCTCCTCCATTGCCTATAAATACAACTCATTAGCACCTCATTTGGAAACACATCACACACATAATTTCTTCTTCTCTTAGAGGTTCATACATATGAAATTACAGTCCATCTTCTCACATGTGTGAGTAAAAGAGAGATATTTCAGGAGGGTCAAAAATCTATCTAGCTTCAACACATTGGCCAACTTGAATTTTTGTGATTATTCATAGTTTGACTTGATTTGACTTAGCATTTTTGGAATATTTTTGGAGGCTGAATTATTTGGCATAAAGATTGAGGTTTTCTCGGAACTTTGAATGAAGTTGACCACAAACTTTGACTTCATATCTGACCGCAAACCTTCTCTCTCCGTTGACCAAGTTTGACAGTGGATTTTGGGACTATTTTGATTAGAAAAAGAGGCCGAGTATTTTGACCTTTGACCGAGATGTTTGTGAGTCTGTTTGACCATTGACTTATGATTAGTTAAGGAATCACTTGTGGTTGTTGACTACTGTTGACTTTGAATATATTTGACAATTCAACCATATTTGACTTTTGGGCTCATCTCTTGAATTTTTTGGATATTGTTTGTTGGAAAGGAAAAGTTGTTGACCTTTGACTCTTGGATGGTGAATTGAATCTTTGTACTCTCTTTGTTGAACATTTTATGACAATCTAATAAGAAGAATAATTTGAAAGGTTTTTCCCCCTTATGGGGTTTTTCCCTGGTCTTTGACAAATTCTTGTGTCTCTTGTCATTGTGTACGATTTTCTTGTATTGTAAATTGCATTTATTGTTCTATCTACAATTTATATTTATTACTTGAAGATTTATTTGATTGCTAATTGAAATTAAGAATTGGGCTAAAGTGAATTTAACAGCATAGGATAGTGGAAAATTAACAACCATAAATCACTTCATATGACACTTATTCATATGGAATTTTTTCTAATTAATCAATTTAATTAAAATGGAAAAATTACATAACTACTTTGGATATAAATTTCAAGCTTTGATTTGTGTATACTACTAAGAATATTCTAGAATATCATGTAGAGGTTAAATCTGTTCTATCCACCTAATAATTTGGATAATTAAATTTAAATTCTAGAAGTTAAAATATTAAAGAGATTTTTACGCATATTAAATAAATAACTTAAAAATCTCTTCTAATAATATGATATTTCTTTTTTTTTCTAATTATTTTCTAATGTGAATAAATATTTCACATTAAACACTTCTAAAATATAAAATTGAATATATTAAAACCACGTGATCTTTTGTGGATTTTGACCAAGGGTAATGGCTAGAAGTCCTACTTCTTGGCACCTGGATTTTCTAGTTTTGGGTTCTCTCTTCCAGGAACCTATTGTTCTAGGATGACTTGCTTGGTTTGGTTACTCTGGTGGGTTGGGTGCATCCAACACTTGGTAATTCTTGGCGAACAGGGTCCTTGTTCAATTTTGGGGACGTAGAAGTCTTCACCGTTGGAACTCTCTGGTAAATTTTGTAGTTTTAGCTTCCATTGGGTTTTGGCTAGTTTTAGAATGCCACGTCAGTGTGGTCACACCCGTAGGGGTGTAGGGAAAAGGGGATAGTCCAATTTCCATCTTCCCAAGGCATCAACTCCACCAGAGCCTGCAACTAACTAGGTACCCATTTCTCCTTATCTGCAAGAAAAACATAGTTTCTTAGAGGGGTTCACATACCGTGTTGATCATAATCTGAATTACTAAATGAAATGCTTACCATGAATATGCATCATTAGGTGTCAACAGAGTGGCTCTAGAAGGCAAGGCATGATGAAAAAAATGCACTCATTTCCTACATAAACAACCTCCAACGGAATCAATGACACAAGTAGGATAGTGTAACTCGTCTCCAACATAATCAATGACGCCTAAAGGAAAGCTTGGATAATATTGATGGTTGCTTGAGCCATATGGTTTACATGTGCATTGTGACTTCCAACCGCCACCTCTCCCTGGTTCTCAGTCCTAATAGTGATATGTTTTATCCTAATCTTAATGGTTTTTTGGTAATGTGTCCCTCTTAGGTTTTTTTCAAAGAAATGGTTCTTTCTCAAAGTAATCATTTTTGGAAATTTTCTATTGGCCAACAAATTTGGTAAGAGTGGGGATGGTAGAATTTTTTCAAGTAGTAGAAAAAAATGTAAGTTTTCCTTATAAATGAAATGTTTTGACTAAAAAAATGAAAAGAAAAAGACAAAAAAAAAACATAAAATATTAAATAAATTCACAAGGGTTTAAAATAAGTTAAATAACAACAAATTTCATTAAAAAAAATATATTTATTTATTTAAATATTGATTTATTCCTAATTATTTAACACATGTTTAATATAAGTTTTTTTCCTTCATTAAATAAAAAATATCATTTTATTACTATTTTTGTTAATTAAATTTTCTATTACCTCAAGATAATATCCATACAAAATTAGATATCATTGTTTTAGCGTTAGCATTTTCATATTTTTCCATAAGGGAAACTAAAATTCTTGGCAATAGTATACCTTTTACTAGTCAAAACCATCCTAAAATAAATTCGCTTGCAGTTCAAGTTTCTGACATGCTCTCTGCTAGATATACAAAAATTCAAGTTTTAGTCACTACTAGTTGCACAACTGTAGAAAGTGACTGTTCTACTAAAAGAAAAAAAATTGGCCATGAGGCTAAGAGAAGCATCAATTATCTGAGGAAGTGTTGGGAACAGATCTTAGTTGCTTGCACCTGTTGAAGCTAGGGGCTTGAGATTGCAATGAATATTTCCGTCTATGTGGGGTAAACGATTGTCCATGATGGTAATACATGAGTGTTGGTGGTGTTGTACTTGTTGAATCTCATTAAGACAAGCTATAATATCATTGTGGACCTTATTATTTTTCTTAAGGACCTATCGAGGAGCGTATTCATTTGCTAAAGGAGAGAGATGAAATTGAGATATGGCTCTGTCATCCTCTAGAATGAACAAGGTTGGGAACCCAATTAGCAACTTCATTTTGGATTTTGAAATCAGGTAGGCTTGACGATCATTAGTAGTTAAGGCTTCAAGATCATAGATTTTATCTTGGATTTCTAGAAGGATGGGGGAGTGAAATATGGTCGTAGTATTTTGAGCTTGGGACTAGGCCCAAGGTTGGACCTAAGGGCCTAAACCTCCAGACCTCCTATGAGATCTCATTCACTGGAAAGGCACAATACTCAGTGAGCCGAGAGATCTAGGTAGAGACACCACCTAGTTGAAGGGAAAACTAGTTAAATAGGTTGATAGAGTCTAGGAGAATGTCAGAAAGAATTTCACACTTCACTACCAAAGGGGTCTAGGATTTAGATTAGCAAGTAGCGATAGAGGATGATCACACAGAGAGTAGCCCCGAGTAGAGACCAATAGAGATAAAATCCTTAACACACTAATGAAAATACACACCACTGAGACGCCCTATAGACCATAAACCTTATTCCACCATGCAAATAATAATAAACTGAGAATGTAAAGATTGGACATAGAAACAATTACCCCACAATTAAATTCCTATTAGGTGTAGAGTCAATACAAAGGAAGCTGAAGTCCTCCTTTATTTCTTCCTATTTCGACATTGTCCACTACTACAAGTGCTTCTAACATCCTAGGAGTCATTTCCACAACCATTATCACCCTGGTCCACGTGTGGGTGATCAACACAGGGTTTGCATGTTGTTTTTCCATGATACTGGAGTCTATGTTAGAATCTTAGAATCTCCGACTCTACCAATCCAAGTATCAAAACAAAATACTTTGCATAACAAAATACAAAAATGCAGTAAATTAACACGTGCACAAATATAGACAACGTTTTGAAATTTTTAACTTCCCAACTTTGTTATATTAACAAAATTTAATACAAGGTTCTAGGGCTCTCGTACCATGGTTAATGACCTCATACATCCACTGATACAAATACATACAATTAGGGTTTGGTGTCGGTCCTTTAGCAACCAATCTACCTTAAACAATATACAACCTGACCTACTTGCAGATGGTGGCCACACACTTCCCTTTCAGTCCAAGTACCCAAAACACATATGCCTGGTCCTTCGTATTTGATTTGCAACAACTCCAACCTACCTGTATCAATGATCTAGCTCCATTAGGTCACTGAAAATGGCTCCAACTTCTCTCTGGTTGATCATTAGTCCTTCAACGCATCAACACATAAAGACTCATGTTGAGTTGTTTACAAATCCATTTGTGAAAAACTCTCAACTTCCCACTGCTGGTCCTTAACTCCTTTGATACGTCTTTCCCACTAACTTCTCCTTACTCCTTCAAGGACACAACTTCATAGGGACTTCCTCGCACTAGGTCCTTCTTGTGTTGCCCGATGAAGGCACACTTAGGGCATGGAGTGTTGCCACTTATCACTTTAAAAAGTCCTTCTCCAACAATGAACTTGGGTTGATGTAATCTGATTCCTTGACCTCCTTCCTTTACCCTTGAAGGATTAGTCCTGAGCTTACACAATCTTCACCCTTCCTTCTAGTTTTCAATGTTCGTCCTGGAAAATGATCTAGGGCTACTTTTAACACCTACTTATTTCCCTCCAAAAATCATAAGATGCCTAATGCCAATATTTCCAAACTTGATGACTCATCCATTGGCATCAACACAATGTAAACACATCATCAACATGCCTTTTAAAATATTCCTAGGTTGGTGCATTTGTTGTTAGTTCTGCTACCTAGTTAGGGATAATATGAGTCCATGTCATCCCTAAATCCCTTTCCTCAAATCCCTCTTAATAATTGTGTTATTTCTCCATTAACATGCTACTCCCATGCATTGGATCCAAGGGTGATCTTCTCTTGGTTTTGGGCCGTTTTCCCCCTCTAAATAACATCCTTCATACCTTGACACCTTCTACAACTTCCCCATGGATTGCATCCTTCATAAACATAGAGATAACCACACCAAAAATTTCCCAACCAGCCCAAAATTCCTCCAAACTAACTCTTCCCCTACTCCTGATCACTCTAGCCCTCAAAAAATAATGAAGGAGTCCAAAACAAGCCTCCTTCCCCTTCTTTAAGGTCTGCCCTGATCTACAGCCCAAAACAATCCCAAACAATCACAAGAATGTTCTCATTCTCCTATTTTCTTGTTCTCTTATGGTTTCGACCTATTTAAAATGATGAATTAATATGAATTGATGCTATAAGATGTGACAAAATGAGGTCTCATTTCTCTCTATTTATATGTTTCCTTAGGGTGATCGAACAATCCTCTAAAGGGAACCTCTAACTCCAAGTTGACCTGAAATTGTTCATAAATTCACCCATTTGAACATTAAATATTAATTTATTGCATTGAATACCTCTGATCTTGGTGCTTGAAGTTTCCTCTTTCTTCTCTAAGAGTCCTCTTCCATCTCCTTGAGTCAAACCTATAAAAATACTCATGGTTTTGGCCCCACACCTTTGGGTACAAAACCCCAAGCTTGGGTTCTTAGCCCACAAGTGACCTTATGAAGATAACTCCTCCACAACCCTATAGCGTAGGGTTTAGAGTACCTCCCAAGCTACAAATATCAATAATGTATAGTGAAGGTGGACCTTTAGGTGGGCGAAGCCTTCATGTGACATTATTTCCACAAAACCAACATTGTGGGGGAGATATCCCACCCACAGTGGGAGATTTTCATATAACATGTAGAAAAAGGTGAATCCATGCCAAATGAACAAAGTTTCCACAAAGCCTACTTCATGGAGGGAATATCCCACATTCAACAAGGGGATACCAAAAATACTACAAAAGTGTTGGGTGTGGAGCCTGATTATCTTGTTTACTTTGTATCACAGCATTGGACCCCTGTAACTTAAGTGGGGCGGCAACACCGCCCGTAAATTAATTGTCGTGGGGTCCAATACAATCACTTGCGGAGTTCTTGGGCTGTAAAGGCTCTGGCTAAAAATAGATGTAAAATTTCCTTGTAAAAGTATAATAATTTCAGTCAATTCAAATGTGCTCATTAGGCTGATGATCCGACTTTGAGAAGCTATGTTTAGTTTAGGGTTTTTTTGCCCTGTGGCTGAGACCCCGCTTTATGAGGGTATTGTATTGCGGTTGCAGTATTGTATGTGTATTCTCTCGAAGGGAACAGAGGGGGATCTGAGAGAAATATATTGAGCAATGCATCTGCCGTAGGTTGTGTCTCTTCCATTACTGATAATAGAAAGGAAGGATCAAGTTGCTCGTGGTGGACGTATCTTAACCGGGGTGAACCACGTATATCCGTGTCTCTCCTCTGTTTTATGTTTTGTGTGCTTGTATTTCCGCATATTTTATGTGGCAGGGGATGTCGAATATATAATTTTCTAACAACTGGTATCAGAGCCGAAGGTCTATTTGGCTGATAAACTCACAGGAAAGAAGGGTTCCTGGTTTGAGTGGGAGCAATGGCGGAAGATGGTAAATTTAGGTTCGAGAAATTTAATGGCCAAAACTTCCCGTTGTGGAAGATGCATATGGAAGATTATCTGTATCAGAAAGATCTGTACCTACCATTGAGTGGAAAAACAAAGAATTCGACGGCCATGACAGACGTGGAATGGAACATTCTCGATAGAAAGGCACTCGGAACAGTACGGTTGTGCCTTGCGGCATCATTCGCCTTCAATATTTCGAAGGAAACAACAACATAGGGTTTGATGCAGACGTTGGCGAAACTATATGAAAAACCCTCGACCTCAAACAAGGTATTTCTTATGAAACGATTATTTAATATGAAGATGTCGGAAGGTGGATCTGTTGTAGACCATTTAAATTATTTTAATACAGCTATTTCGCCGCTTAATTTCAGACGGTAAAATTTGATGATGAAGTTAGAGCTCTGTTATTCTTGTGCTCATTGCCAGAGAGTTGGAATGGTTTAGTTATGGCCATTAGTAACTCTGTCTCTGGATCTAGTACTTTAAAGTTTGATGATGTTGTCGGTGCTATCCTTAGCGAGGAAATGTGACGGAAAAGCTCCGGTGAGACATCGGGTAATGCTTTGAGTGCAGAGTCTAGGGGAAGGAGAATGGAAAGAGGAAAGAGCTCAGGATATCGCAGTAAATCAAGAAAAGGTAGATCCAAGTCCAGATCAGGGATAGTGTGCTGGAAATGCGGAAATAAATGACACCTAAAGAAAGACTGTAGATCTCGGAAGGGAAAAGAAGGAGACGCACAACAAGAAAAAAATCATGAAGCAAATGTGACAGGTGATGTGTTACAAGATGCTTTGATTCTTTCTTTCGAAAATGTTACTGATTCTTGGGTTGTAGATTCAGGGGCTTCATTCCATGCCACACCTGATAAAAAATATTTTCATGACTATGTTCAAGGAGATTTTGGACAAGTTCATTTGGGTGATGATAAACCCTGTAAAATTGTTGGAATGGGTAAAGTTCTTGTAAAACAACAGAATGGAAACCAATGGCTACTAAAGGAGGTAAGGCATGTTCCAGATTTGAAGAAAAATCTGATTTCAACAAGGCCGTTAGGCAGTGAAGGTTGTGTGACAAATTTCACAGATAAAACTTGGAAGGTCACAAAAGGAGCGCTGGTAATAGCAAAAGGTGAAAAGGTTGGTACATTGTATTTATGCAATGGTATTTCTAACTCTGTTAATGCTTTAACTTCCAAAGGAGCAGATGCAGCATTATGGCATCATAGGCTCAGACACATGAGTGAGAAAGGGATGAAAATTCTTCACTCAAGAAATTTGCTGCCAGGTTTGAAGAATGTTGATTTGGATTTCTGTGAGAATTGCATTTATGGAAAACAGAAGAGAGTCAGATTTCTCAGAGTTGGGAAAGAAAAGAAGAGCGAAAAATTGGAGCTTGTGCATACAGATGTATGGGGACCTGCTCAGGTATCATCTCTCGATGGCTCTCACTATTATGTTACGTTTATTGATGATGCAACTAGAAAAACTTGGATTTATTGTATTCAAAATAAATCTGATGTATTTGATACTTTCAAGAAATGGAAAGCTTTGGTTGAGATTGAGACAGGAAAGAATTTGAAGTGTCTCAGATCAGACAATGGAGGTGAATATTGCAACAAAGAGTTTGATAGGTATTGTTCAGAGCATGGAATTCGTAGAGAGAAGACAGTTCCAAGAACACCACAAGAGAATGGTGTGTCAGAAAGGATGAACAGAACAATCATGAAGCGTGCAAGATGCATGAGATTACATGCAGGATTGCCTTTACAATTTTGGGCAGATGCTGTAAATACTGTTGTTTATCTAATAAATAGAGGGCCTTCAATTTCCTTGGATGGTGGTATTCCAGAGGAAGCATGGACAGGTAAAAAGGTAAACTACTCTTTTTTAAAGCCTTTTGGTTGTGAGGCCTTTGTCCATATTAATAAAGAGAATAGAACAAAGCTTGAGGCAAAATTAAAGAAATGTACCTTTATTGGATATGGTGTTAATGATTTTGGTTATCGCTTATATGATTATGAAAATCACAAAATCATTAGGAGTAGAGATGTAATATTCAATGAAAAGGTCTTGTATAAGAATCAGTTGCAGGAAAAGAAACAGGAAAAAGAAAGCAAGGAATACACAGTTCTTGATGAGATAACTAAAAAAGTAAAGGTGCCTGAAAATAATATCAACAACCACAAGAAGAATAACCACCTCAAACACCTGAAAGTGGTGTTAGAAGATCTACCAGGATAAGTAGACCCCCTGAACGATACTCTCCTTCATTATATTATTTATTGTTGACTGATTCTGGTGAACTCGAATGTTATGAAGAAGCAATGCAGGTTGAAAGCAGGAAGAAGTGGGAGCTAGCCATGGAAGAAGAGATGGACTCCTTAATGCATAACCAGACTTGGGACTTAGTCAGGTTGCCTGCAGGTAAAACTACATTGCAGAATAAATGGGTTTACAGGCCGAAGGAAGAAGATGGAGGAAAACAAAGGTACAAAGCTAGACTTGTGGTGAAGGGGTTTGCACAGAAGAAAGGTATTGATTTTGATGAAATATTTTCTCCTGTTGTTAAGATGACTTCAATCAAAACTATCTTAAGTCTTGTAGCAGCGGAAGATTTACATCTTGAACAGTTAGATGTAAAGACAGTATTTCTCCATGGAGATTTGGAGGAAGAGATATACATGCAGCAACCAGAAGGATATGAGGTCAAAGGGAAAGAAAAATTGGTGTGCAGGTTAAAGAAGAGCTTGTATGGCTTAAAACAGTCTCCAAGGCAGTGGTATCTAAAATTTGACAAGTTTATGTCTGAACAAGGTTATACTAGATGTCACTCTGATCATTGTGTTTATCTAAAAAGGAAAAATGATGGCAGCTATATTATATTGTTATTTTATGTAGATGACATGCTTGTTGCAGGGTCTAACATGCAGGAAATAAATGTGCTCAAACAAAAATTGGCAAATTCATTTGCAATGAAGGATTTGGGAGCTGCAAAATAGATCCTTGGTATGAGAATAACCAAAGATAAGAAAAATAAAAAATTAACACTGTCTCAGAATGAGTACATACAAAAGGTGTTGAAAAGATTTAACATGCAGAATGCAAAACCAGTTAGTACACCTTTTGCTAGCCATTTAAAACTTAGTAAGGAGATGTGCCCAAAGACCCAAGAAGACATGGATTATATGTCTAAAGTTCCATATGCATCAGCAGTTGGAAGCTTAATGTATGCAATGGTCTGCACAAGGCCTGATATTGCACATGCAGTGGGAGTTGTAAGCAGGTACATGAATAATACAGGAAAAGAACATTGGATGGCAATAAAATGGATTCTCAGATATTTGAGAGGTACCACAAATCAAGGATTATGATTTGGTGGTTCAAACATTGCTCTACAGGGATATGTTGATGCAGATATAGCAGGTGACAAAGATAACAGGAGGAGCACTACAGGATATGTATTTACTGTAGGTGGAACATCTGTCAGTTGGATTTCAAAAATCCAAAGTATTGTTGCACTTTCAACAACAGAGGTAGAGTATGTTGTTGCTACAGAGGCTAGTAAAGAAATGATTTGGCTACAAATTTTTATGGATGAATTGGGTAAGAAGCATGATATGGGCACGCTATATAGTGATTTCCAAAGTGCCATTCATCTTACAAAGAACTCAGCATTTCATTCCAGGACTAAACACATACATCTCAAGTACCATTTCATACGGTCAATATTGGAAGATGGAGAGTTGAAGCTGGAAAAGATACACACTAGCCAGAATCCTGCAGATATGCTAACAAAAGTTGTAACCAAGGAGAAACTAAGAATGTGCTCAGTTTCAATTGGTCTTCAAGGATGACGATGAATATGAGAAACAACCAGGTCCAAAGAGGAGTCATTGTCCAACAAATGAAGCAACGGTGGAGTTGCTACAATCAGTCTCCAAGTGGGAGATTGTTGGGTGTGGAGCCTGATTATCTTGTTTACTTTGTATCACAGCATTGGACCCCTGTACCTTAAATGGGGCGGCAACGCCGCCCGTATATTAATCGTTGCCGTGGGGGGTCCAGGGGGGGCGGCATCGACTTTATGGAGCCCCCCCCCGTGGCGGGGGGGTTTCGGGGGCAGTGCCCCTGAAGCTAAAAACATATGTAAAATTGCCTTGTAAAAGTATAGTAATTTCTAGTCAATCTGGGCCGTTCATTAGGCAGATGATCTGACGGTAGAAGTTATGTTTAGTTTAGGGTTTTTTGCCCTAGAAGGAAACCCCTCGCTTTTATGAGGGTATTGTATTGCGGCTGTGTATTTTATGTGTTTTCTCTGAGCGGGAAACATAGGGGGAGACTGTGAGAGAGAACAGAGGATATTATAGCGGATCTGCTGTAGGTTGTGTCTCTTCATTTTGCTGGATAATAGAAAGGAAGGATTGGCTGTTCGGGGTGAACGTAACCCAAACTAGGTGAACCATGTATATCTGTGTCTCTCTGGTTTTATGTGTTTTGTGTGCTTGTATTTCCGCATATTTTATGTGTTGCATTGCTCTGTAATATATAATTTTCTAACAAAAAGAACATGGAATCACGAAAAAATAACTGAGAGCTCACAAAAGGAATGAGAGTTTCCATCTTAATATGAAGGGATGTATTATGGTTAACATGTGTGACTACATGGGGAGGGACATCCGTGCCATTCCCTCATTTTAAATATGATGAGAGGCGGGGACTCGGAGGGGAAAATTTTAGGAGCGGAATTTCACTAATTGCTATGTTTGGACATTTTTTGAAAAAATATTATTCACACATTTGGTTAAAAAATCGCCTATTTTTTACATATATATATAACTAAATTGATGTTATTTGTCAAAATTTACCAATTTTAATAGTAAATTGCATATTTTTTTATTCAATGTTCACATACATTCGATATGTAGGATTTTTCAAATCAAAATAATTGTCTATAATACTATACATAGGCATAATATTGAATCCTTAAACATTTCCTTGGCGACGAGGTGGTGAACTCCCTCCCCCTCTTTCGTTGCAACAGATTCTGGCAATCGAGAAATAATTTTACTACTATTTGAAAATAATTATAAAATTACATTTTTATATGCATTTTTTTCTAATTATTTTTATATAAGATAATCCAAAGTTGTAATAAAAAATGTAATTAATAAAAAACTCCATTTATCCACTCAAAAAATAAATATCAGTTCCATCTTAGAAATATAATTCTATTAGAAACACCATACATATTAAATGGGTAGTAAATATTGATAGGCACCAATCCATAATAGCATAAAAAACTACATCCCTCTTTGCTAAAAAATAAAAAAAAAAGTTAACAATTTTTCTTTTTTTTTATTATTATTTAAAAAAAAAACGAAATGAATATGTCGAATGATATTAGCTGAGTGGTTTAGTGAAAATTTTGTTTCCCATTCAAATATGTTAGAATCTAGTTGAATGGGTTTTGTAAGATACACAAGATTGGAAACCAAAATCAACTATATTAAATATTGATCTCAAAGAATGATGTACATATAAATACATACAAGAACCCGTTGAATTAGTTTCCGGGTCTTATTGGACTCCAATAACTACTCAACATAATACAAATTAATCCAATATTTAACCCTGAGGATTAGTTGTCTAACATTCCCCTTTTAATCCGAAGGGATGTCCCAAAGTCCCAGAATGAGAGCTCAAAATGTAAAAATGCATCTCAACTGAGAGTTGAATGTCTCTCAAGAAATGGTTTTTAAGGATGACCACAAACCAATGTAGGAGAAATCAATGTCTCAACTAACATCAACTCTGGAACCTTCATAGCAGTTCTCAAAACAACCAAAAATGTGGTTTTAAGGTGACCACAAACTCTCGAAATATGACAGAAGTTCCTCAAACCATTCCAAATATGGAAGTGCTCGTAAACAAACAACTCAATCCACAAAAACTGAAGTCTCAAAAATTTGGTTCTAACTAGTGCAGGTTCTGGCTCAAGGTCAATATAGATCTCTGACTCAAGCTCACTTGACATCTCGAACTCAAACCTATAGCACAATATCAACAATTCCGTGCTTGTCAGATACAGGGTAAGAAGTATTCTTCATCACTTCAAGGTTTGTCATCACTCTCGAACATCTCCTTCGGGATGACCTGTAAATCTTCTTGGTTGTTTTCATCCAATCCCCAGAAGTAATACATCTGAAATCTAGCTTCTCTCTTACAATAATCTTATTTCTGGAACATATATTGGAACGGTGATTGCGCTTTCCACAATGCTTGACACACGGGTGAAGATCAAAACACCGATCTTTCACATGTACAACTCTATTACATTGTTGGCATCTATTAACTAGTTCTGGAACAACACCATCCTAAAATCCAACCTTTCAAAATTGTATAGGTTTAGAAAAATATGGAATGTGAAAAGATACATCCAAGATATCCTTTTTATAACCCAAGCCAATTTTGTGTTTGTTATGTGTAATGTCTTCCCATGGTCTTATAAATGTTTTAGGAATAACATTCTTCTTATCGAAATTTTTGATTGCATCCAATTTTTCTCTTGAAATAGTCTGATATATCCATAGATGTAGATTAGAATCAAGTTCAAACAAAGCATTGTTATGAACAAACACCAGTTCAGAATCACAATTTTTCTTCTGAAGTTTGTCTTGCAGTAACTGCAACTCTAGCTCCAAGAATTCAAATTTTCTTTTAGAATTTTGAAAACATGATTGGATGTCGGGGAGCATGTATTTGGTGATTTGAACACTGTTATTAATAGTGGATATCATTATATTTCTTAATAATTGTAGAAAATCATTTAGTTTGGCCATTTTCTCTAGTGCAACATCAAAGTAAACTTGTAATCAACTGAGAAAAAGGGGTGTCGCTTACCACCGAGAATGCACCCAATACATGTGAATTCAACAAGAAAAATATGAATAATGTTTTATAGCTACAACTACACAATTAGGGAATTTTATATTTGCTCCATACAATGAACACCAAAGGAATTTGAAAACTCAAGTTTGTTGAGAGTTATATCCAATATGCATGAGTTTCAAATTCATCAAATAATGACATGCTAAGGGTTGCCAACCCATGGAAACCGAAATCATGTTCTCTTCTTCTTGCCCAACTAAAATGTCACAACCTCCAAAATTATCTTCCTTTTGTAAAATTAAATTACCAATATTAAATTGCCAAACATATGGATTTGAACTTATGACCTCAAATATGCCAAGAAACTATATGTGTTTCTCTAACCACAATGTCTTCTTTACACGTTCTATTTCATTGAGCATTCATGTACCTCAAATACTCTAATTATTTGGCCATAAATACTCAAACCATTTTCTCAAACTGACCAATTTTATTGACCACTTTGTGTATTTTTGGAGGTTAATTTCACCAACTCCATTGTTCACCATTCAAAAATCAGTAATTAGAATTTTAATTTCTCACCAAGATTATTTTAAAATTCTGGACCAAAGACCCCAATAACTCCCCTAGTTTCTCACTTGTCTTAACTCGCAGGATGCTCTTCAATTCCTTGAATTCTCTTCTCAACTTCTTAATGTAGTTTTGAAAGGTACTACAACCCCACGTATGTCAGCAACGACTTCTAATTACAAAGACATTGGCACAAAGCTTGTATCACAAACTTCCCAAATGAGCAAGCACACCCACTCAACTTAAATACCCTTCATATTACAGTTAAAATTTTTAATTGGAATAAAAATTTTACACCTGTATTATGATAGTAACGAACGAATTATATGAATTAATGAATATGGCACAGTACATATGGTCAATTTTCTGACACTTTAGTTCCGACAATTTTGACGTATTTTCGGAAAGTTCCCCAATTTTTCTCAATTTTGTTAATCCTACCACGTGGTGTCGCTCTTGCGACCTTGATGGCGACGTTATCGCTCTTGCGACACTACAAAAAAGCATCGCTATTGCGACCCACCCGGCTAGGGTGTCGAAATAGCGACAGTAACAGAAGACAACATCGCTATAGTGACATCCATGTTATGTGTTTCAGTATACCGACAAATGTGAAAATTAATAATAATAATAATAATAATATTTTTGTGCAATAGTTAATACTAATCTTTTTTTATTATATATTTATCAATGATAAATACAAATGAAATCTTCCAACTATATATAATGTAATTATATAATTTTTTATTATATATTTATAAATGATAAATACAAATATAACCTTCCAACTATATATATACTTATACTAGTTATTATTTTTAAGGTCTATGTAGCGCAAAATAATAGTTTTTAGGTTTTGGAAAATAACTAATTTGTCATCGCTAGTCAATATTTTCATAACACCCACTGCAAACACACATTGGAAATCAAGTTTTTTGATATAGCAGTGCAGGGCGAATGCCCTTTTCTTTGTAAAGAGATATTGGAAAAGAAGGTTTTTAATAGTAGTGCAGGGCGGACGCCCTTTTCTCTGCATCAAATTCGGGCATTTATTCCATATCTTCATTTTTGTCTCCTCCATTATAACTCTCGAAATAGGAATTTTAACACAGCTCCCTTTGCTCTGCAAACACATATTGGAAAATAAGGTTTTTGATAGCAGTTCACGGCGGATGCCCTTTGCTCTGCATAAAATTTGGGCATTTATGCCATATCTTCGATTTTCTCTCCTCCGTTATAGCTCTCGAAATAGGAATTTTAACACAGTTATAAAAGAGAAAATGGGTAGGGTGAACCCAAGCGAGAGAAGACAAAAGTTGAGAGAGCGAAATAGGCAGTTTATAACAACGAAAATATTCCACGGTCTCAGAAAACATAGAGGGGACAATATCCCTCCTCGAGTGGACATTAATGAGATTATTTGAGTTTTGGCAGAAGAGGATGGCAGGTTGTTGAACAGGAGGAAACCACCTAAATATTCTAAAGCCAAATGCAAATGCATAAATGTGAGCTTAGGGTACATGGCCACTGTGAGACAAGGTCAAATTGTGCCCTATACGAGTGGCTTAAATCTTGGGGTTTTAAGCTTACAGTGCACTGAATAGGAATAGTTCACATCCCCATACGCTTTCTCAAGTAGTGACAGTGGCCTCCATGGAAGAATCTACTTTTGTTGGCAGGGAATGTTAAAAAATGGCTTCTCCTCACTTGTGGCCTCCCATTCCCATCCAGTTTTCGATTCCTTCACTTTTTTAGCCATCGAATTCTAGCAGTGTTGGGATGTCGTCTTCATTCCCTTCTCTTGCTTCCAGTGATCAAGGCAAGGCATTGAATCTGACGACCTCATTCGTCCCCAATGGATAATTCTACTATAACAACACCACAACTACCAATATCAATAACAAGGCTCAATATTTCCCACATTCAAACAGTAAGAGGTGGATGGGGTTTTCATGGGTTCAGAGATGGTCAACACAGGCAGCGTAGGCAGAGGAGCTCTGAATGCTTTAACATCAGTAATGGGGAATATAACAGGGCTATCAAGTTTTAATTTGAGAGCATGGCAGCTTCCACCATTTGTAATGGTGGGAACCATTCCTTTAGAGATTTAAGGCATGCTAAGCCTAACATCATCTGTGGATTTCTCCTACAACAATCTCTTAGGTTTAGTTCCTAGTATTGGCCAATTTTCTTACTTCAATGCAACTTCCTTTGTGGGTAATCCTAATCTGTGTGGACCATATTTGGGAAATTTCAATGACATATCTGCATCAAAGGAAGGGAATGCCATATCAAAGGTCCATTTTCTTCAACCTTCAAGCTTCTTTTGGGCATAGGGCATCTCATTTTCTCCACGTCCTTTTTAATTATTGTTGTTATAAAAGCAAGGGAACTAAAAAAGGAAGAAAATTCAATGCAATGGAAGTTGACTACATTCCAGAGATTAGTATGATGATGTGCTTGAGAGGTTGAAGGCAAGAAACATTATAGGAAAATGAGGAACAAGAATAGTATACTACAGTGTTATGCCTAGTGGAGACGAAGTTGCTATGAAACGGCTTCCAGGTGTAGGCAGTAGTTCTTCACATGATCATGTTTTTTTTTATATAGTGTTTTGTATTATATGGATACCCCTCATGTTTATATGATAGATTTCATATTAATTTTAAAGAAGAAAATCCATGTTTATGAGATGTGTTGGTCAAGAATTCAGCAGTCAGTATAGTCTTATATTTTTATATATTCTCTTATTTGCAATGTAGTTTTTAGTACATAAGGTAACATATATGGCATAAAATGTATACGTTGCATAGTATATGTTGTTTTTCATACATTTTCATGTTTTCTAAATCAACATGTAATGCATTAAACATTTTTGTGTTTATCCCAGTATAATCACCCAATTTAGCATAGAAATATGAACATGGAATATTCTCTTATGGAATATGAATATTCGTAGTACGCATGGCATAGTTTTACCTTTTTGGCTAAAAATCTATGTTTCCTGTGTTTATTTTCTCGAAATTCCCCCCCTTAATCTCAATATATTGCTCTAGATTCTCAAAAAGTTAGTAAACAATGCAAACCATCAATATAGTGTGGTGTTATTAGCTTGACATTTTGTTCTAGGTGCATTAATCTTCAAGAGTGTTCTTTAGTCATGGCATCATTCTGCAATATCAATTTTTGAATTCTACCATGTATAATTCTATCATGGCTTACATATAGCCCATCTTCATTAACTTGTTTTAAATTGTGTTATCCGTGGGTGTCTTGACATTTGTCTTCATTAAATAATGAGTGGCCGGTATAATAGTGCCCATATCTGCATGTCATAGGATGAGACCATAAATTGGTAATTTTTTTCTTATTATCATCAGTTATCTAAACCTTGTATCCAACCCTTGTCTAGGACATCGTAGTCCCCCCTTTCCATCTGAGGTGTACGAGATTCTTTTATTCATGTTGCCATCTAGCTGAGTGCACATATGCAAAAAACTTCTTGTATAGATTCCATATTTCTTGTCAAGCTATAGTACTAGTCTTGACTTGTAACATTTATCATGAAAACATATGGACAAGAGTATCAAGATATCAATAAATTGAATACTAACAGAGAGAACTAGTTTTTCTCTCAGTCTTGAACCTGCTCAGCAAGTTAGTACTTTAAATCATCATGAGGCCAATTCATTTTTTTGTTTAATCAAGGTATCGACATTCTACAACAAGTCATGAGTTTCTATAAAAAAATCATTGTGATCAGATATATGTGTCAAGAGGATCTTCGTTAACTTTCACAATTCTCACTCATACGCATCAATACAGACTTAAATAATGACTCCATCCTTTAAGTGGATAGTGGATTTCTACAACTATATCAACAGGACTTCTGTAAAAAACAATTATTAATGTGATAATAGTGTTTTTCAAAGAGTTCATTACTGACCACTTGTATAGCTACAACAATGCTTCCATTAAAAAATACAATTCTTCCATAGACAACTATTGTTATGACCATTACAACTATAACAATATTTCCAAAACTTCTAAAGTTAACTGCTACTATAAACATTATAGGTACAATAGTGCTTTCATTAACAACCAAGTCCTGTAGTAAGTATAATAATACAAAGTCTTCAAAAATTATATCATCAAGATGATCACAATAAGACCAACAAATCCTACAACAATATTTGATGAAAAAATTTTCTATCCTCTTGATATTACCAACAGTAGAGTAGTAAAAAACCTGTAAGACTTATATCATTATCCATGACCTCTTTTAATTTCATACTCAATTGAGAATATATTCTACAAAAGCCATAGCATAAGCTTTGCAAAAAACTCAAATAGTCTTTTATGTTATCAAAGTAATTGTAACTAACCTGGATAGATGTGAAGAAAAAGAACTACCATGCAAACCTGTTAAAGTCATAATAAATGTCCTTCTTGTCTTCCTTATTTGGATTCTTTTTAGCTTCTTCACCTCAACAACATTAGCTTCATATCTCCCCTTTCTTTTTGTTTTCCTTCATGTTTCCCAGATTTTTGGGACAATTTTTATAGTTACCAAACTTGTTACATCCATAGTATTGAAATTTTTGACATATCAAGATCCCCACTTGATTGATTATTGTAGTGATTGTTGAACTTTTGGCGAGGTTCAAGCTTTCTAAATTTTCAAGACTTTCTTTTGAACTTTGTTGCAAATGCTTGTGATTCTTCAGATTGAGGTTTTGTATCATATTTTTCCATTATTCTTAATTATTCCAAAGCACATCATGCCCACAAGTCATCAAGTGTAGGGGTTTCCTTTGTTGCATAGATGCTTCTTACAAAACTATTTCAATCTGGAGGGAGAGAATTGAGTGCACATGTAACCAATTATCCATCAGTTACTACTTCTCCAAGTTCTTGTAATTGATCTCTTATCTTGGATAGCTTCATGAATTAGGAGGATACATATTCTTCCTTTCCAATTATTTCCTTGTAGATTTGATTCCTTAGATTTATTCTTTGACTAGTAGTGGAGGTAGAGTATAGATTTACCAACTTATCATAAATCTCCTTTGTTGTGTTTGATCTTGAAACATATAAAATAAGGTTATCCTTGACAGATTCAAGGAGGATCCTCTAAGCTTCTCCTCTATTATAATTAGAAAAATCTTGATCCTTATCTTGATCAGGTTGGGGAAACTTTCCTAATACATAAGTCAGGACCTCATTTTTTTTTAGTATCAATTTTATCTTCTTCTTCCAAGCTTTGTAGTTGGATGATCCAACCAACTTATTTCTTTCCTTGCATACAAAACCCATGGAAATAGATTTAGTCATAGAGAATATTAGAGTACTTAATTGTCGATATATATGATCCTTTTGAATACCTTCCAACAATTTCTTCAATAATGGTTGTAGCCCTTGGAATCTTTAAAATTGTTGATTAAGGTTTCTTCATAGAAAAGGCTTCCATAGCACTAAAACTTCTTTGTGTGATTACCCTTTCTTAAGACTAATGATTTTCACTTGCTTCAAACTCTCTCAAGAGTTCCAACACAAGATATCTTTCAAGCTATCTCTTCACCCTAGCTATGATTCCATGTTAGAATTCTCATGTAGTGAAGAGATTTTCTTATTACTTGTGCGTTGGAATTATTATTATTATCTTCATAGCACTAAGTAATAACCATGATCATGAGTCAATAGAAACACAAGAGAAAAATTAACACATTATGTAGTATGTAGGCTTCTAGCCAGGGAAAAACCCCACAATGGGGAAAACCCAAGAAATATTTTCATTTCTTCTTATATATATTTAGATCAAATATACATCCAAGGTGTAAATCAAGACCTCCAAGATTCCTCAATACAAGTTAAGGCCCTTCCAAGATAGATTCATACCATTTCAAGATGTCAAGAAAAAAAAACCTTCCTTTAGAATGCTCTTCTAAAAATATATCCATCTAATATCATATCCTTCTAGCAAGTCTTGTTCAATAGGATGTGCATTAACAGTTTTTTTTTGGTAAGAGATAAACAAGGTTTTTCTTCAAGAGATAATAAGGTCTTCCTGCAAAAAGTATTCTTTAAGAGAGATCAACGAGATATGAGAGATCCATAGATTCAAAACTCTAGAGAGAATGTGAGATCCAAAAGCCCAAAATATGCAAAATCCAGAACTCAGAAATCCATAATATTCGAAAACTAGAAGCTACCCAGTTGTATGTGAAGTGCCCAGAAATATGTGAAGTTGTGAGAGCAAAGTGCAGTTCTTCAAATGAACTCGACCTCTTTCATATTTATAGTCTTTATGGAGCTAGTTTGGGGATGACTTGAGGCTGATTTTTCCATTAGGGTTAGGAGATGTAATTGACCTTATTTTTCATCATTTTGACCCAAATATAATTCTTTTTTTGAATCCAATGCCAAGTCCTAATTGGATCTTGACTCCAGTATATGAAAATAATTTGTTTTTTGCTTCATAATGATTTGGTTTTGACCTTTATGGGTCTATAATCATGAAGATCAAGATAAACATCATGTTTCCTTTTCTTTCTTTTACATAATGAAATAATAATTATGAAGACCGAACCTAGTTACATTTCTAACACTTGGCATATTTCCTATTAGTCTTGTCTAATATTAAATAATTGGTAGTTCTCTTTATTTGGTGCACCATCTGATGTTGGCACAATTATTAGAGAAATATCCATTGGGAAAATTGATGATTACATTGGGCTGAAATAGGGGTGAGTGTTTTTCAGGATTTCACGGTGATATTATATGTGAACTATGAACAAATTTATGATTCTTGTATAAGTGATAACAAATCATATCATATTAATTTATTTATTTATTTTTCATTTTATATTTGACCACAAACCTCGAGATTTTTTTTTCTATATTGTACAGAGGCACTAATAGTATCAACTATCACAAACATTGTAGGGTGGATTGCTATTGCTCTCACAGAGGATGAGACTGATGGGGAGATAAAACATTTTTCTGTTCCTTATGTCACGACTTCTGTGACCAACTTGGTAGTATTTACAAAAAGAACTAATTCTTCACATATTTTACATTTATTTCATATGGGGAGAACTACCTTATTTGGAAGAGATGGATTTGCTGCCTAACTTCGTAAAATCAATGGTATCTTTCCAATCTCTCTAAACATTATTTTAGAGATAAAAGTAGTGCAACAAAAATAAATAAGTCAATGGTAATGGCTATTCTAACAAAATAAATGCTAATCAGGTAAAGTAAACAATAGGTAATGGTTATTGTAGCTAGTGTGTTCAATGTACCTGATTATTATAGGCTAAACATAATAGAATTTCTTTTGTAGTTAAATTCTGAAGTGTTTTGAATGGATTGAGGACTATAAAAATCCAAGATCTATGGATTTATTATTGAAATTATTTTTATAATATATAGAATTGACAGAATTGTACCAAAAAAAGTGAAACTTCATTGAAATGTTACAACTTAAAACTGAGTAGCAAGTCTTGTTGTGTAATTCATCTCCAACACTAGTAACAAGATTTTCTTGAGATGTAACATGTACATTAATGATAATTTTGGATTAATTACATGTTCATTATCTGCAACATATGTTTCTTTAATGATTTGTATTTCTGCAATGAAAAATGTAATATTCCCAAATGGGAACTTCATCAATATATGCATTAAAAACGCATTTTTCCGAAAACTGTGTAATAACAGTCAATAAAAGCCGATGGATCCATTATATATGAAATTATAACAACCAAAACTGAAAGGAAATCAGAAACAAATCACTATAGCCTATTTAAACAGGCCTCCCATGCTCAAAACAACCCAAAAACACTGAAACCCCAAGACTACTACAACACAAAATTACTCCAGAAAGTGACAGTGCAATTTATTGTGGGTTTATACTAAAAAATAAAGAGAAAAAATATATCTGATAATGTATTAATCAATGATGCTCAAAAATAGAGATCTAATCTCTTTTACAGAAATCCAAGAGGATCCGACAAGGGTTTCTTGATGAACATGAAGTACATGAAGTAAATGTTGCAGATCTATGGATGAATCACACAGAATGGCTGAAGCTATGCATAAATATGGTTGAACATACAAAGAGATGGCTGTAGCTCCTCCTACTAGATTTCTGGGGAAAAGGCTGATCCTCCTCTTGGGAAACTAGCTCATAAAACAAGGGTTTAAACCCTCCCACTGCAACACCATGTAAAATAATGCAGATCCTCCAAGGGACTGCACTGTAGTTGTAGGTGACTGCTTGACCAAGTGCCGGATAGTGGAAATTAAGTCCAGAAAAATCCTCTCAGATTTCTTAAACAAGATCTCCAAGCAAGAGTGGGGAATTCCCGCCTGAGAAAACCCTTGCACTATAGTGCAACAAAATTAGCTAAATAAATGAAGCATGCAATAAGTCTAAATGGACCCAATTATCAAATCATATCTTCAATCATGCCCCCATATGGCTTCCATTCCCTCCATTATACAGATGATGAGCTTCCTCACCATGGGTCAAACCCAATTATGAGGTTACTTCCATGCAAAGGCTCCTCCTCCAAAATTACGTTGTTTCCATTAGTCCCACTCATCTATTTACAACGATGTTTGATTTGGTCAACCATGACTTAGTCTCCATGCATTGTCTCCTTTCACACCCAAGGTGTCTTTATTATGACTGGCTAAACTGATCCTCATTCACATTGAGTTGTCTTTATCGATGATCCACTCCTCCCATATTAATGTTGTTGACTTGGTCAAACTTGAATTTGTCCATATTAGACCTCTTTGCTCACACATGAAGATGTTTGATCAAGTTATTAACATGATCCTTTTCACATTAATAGGCTGAATGCCTAGCTTAAGATACTTGTGAGCTTCCTTACCGATGGATCCATTAGATATGAAATTATAACAACCAAAACTCGAAAGGAAATCAGAACAAATCACTATAGCCTATTTTAAACAGCTCCTCCCATGCTCAAAACAACCCAAAACACCGAAACCCCAAGACTACTACAACAATGCACTACTCCAAAGTGACAAAGGCAATTTATCGTGGGTTTATACATAAAAATAAAGAGAAAAAAATATATCCGATAATGTATTAATCAATGATGCTCAAAAATAGAGATCTAATCTCTTTTACAGAAATCCAAGAGGATCCGACAAGGGTTTCTTGATGAACATGAAGTACATGAAGTAAATGTTGCAGATCTATGGATGAATCACACAGAATGGCTGAAGCTATGCATAAATATGGTTGAACATACAAAGAGATGGCTGTAGCTCCTCCTACTAGATTTCTGGGGAAAAGGCTGATCCTCCTCCTGGGAAACTAGCTCATAAAACAAGGGTTTAAACCCTCCCACTGCAACACCATGTAAAATAATGCAGATCCTCCAAGGGACTGCACTGTAGTTGTAGGTGACTGCTTGACCAAGTGCCGGATAGTGGAAATTAAGTCCAAAAAAATCCTCTCAGATTTCTTAAACAAGATCTCCAAGCAAGAGTGGGGAATTCCCGCCTGAGAAAACCCTTGCACTATAGTGCAACAAAATTAGCTAAACAAATGAAGCATGCAATAAGTCTAAATAGACCCAATTATCAAATCATATCTTCAATCATGCCCCCATATGGCTTCAATTCCTTCCATTATACAGATGATGAGCTTCCTCACCATGGGTCAAACCCAATTATGAGGTTACTTCCATGCAAAGGCTCCTCCTCCAAAATTACGTTGTTTCCATTAGTCCCACTCATCTATTTACAACGATGTTTGATTTGGTCAACCATGACTTAGTCTCCATGCATTGTCTCCTTTCACACCCAAGGTGTCTTTATTATGACTGGCTAAACTGATCCTCATTCACATTGAGTTGTCTTTATTGATGATCCACTCCTCCCATATTAATGTTGTTGACTTGGTCAAACTTGAATTTGTCCACATATATTAGACCTTGTTCACACATGAAGATGTTTGATCAAGTTATTAACATGATCCCTTTTCACATTAATAGGGGTTTTATGCCTACTTAAGATACTTATGGGCCTCCTTACCGATGGATCCATTAGATATGAAATTATAACAACCAAAACTGAAAGGAAATCAGAAACAAATCACTATAGCCTATTTAAACAGGCCTCCCATGCTCAAAACAACCCAAAAACACTGAAACCCCAAGACTACTGCAACACAGAATTACTCCAGAAAGTGACAGTGCAATTTATTGTGGGTTTATACTAAAAAATAAAGAGAAAAAATATATCTGATAATGTATTAATCAATGATGCTAAAAAATAGAGATCTAATCTCTTTTACAGAAATCCAAGAGGATCCGACAAGGGTTTCTTGATGAACATGAAGTACATGAAGTAAATGTTGCAGATCTATGGATGAATCACAAAGAATGGTTGAAGCTATGCATAAATATGGTTGAACATACAAAGATATGGATGTAGCTCCTCCTACTAGATTTCTGGGGAAAAGGCTGATCCTCCTCCTGGGAAACTAGCTCATAAAACAAGGGTTTAAACCCTCCCACTGCAACACCATGTAAAATAATGCAGATCCTCCAAGGGACTGCACTGTAGTTGTAGGTGACTACTTGACCAAGTGCCGGATAGTGGAAATTAAGTCCAGAAAAATCCTCTCAAATTTCTTAAACAAGATCTCCAAGCAAGAGTGGGGAATTCCCGCCTGAGAAAAACCTTGCACTAAACAGTGCAACAAAATTAGCTAAACAAATGAAGCATGCAATAAGTCTAAATAGACCCAATTATCAAATCATATCTTCAATCATGCCCCCATATGGCTTCCATTCCCTCCATTATACAGATGATGAGCTTCCTCACCATGGGTCAAACCCAATTATGAGGTTACTTCCATGCAAAGGCTCCTCCTCCAAAATTATGTTGTTTCCATTAGTCCCACTCATCTATTTACAACGATGTTTGATTTGGTCAACCATGACTTAGTCTCCATGCATTGTCTCCTTTCACACCCAAGGTGTCTCTATTATGACTGGCTAAACTGATCCTCATTCACATTGAGTTGTCTTTATTGATGATCCACTCCTCCCATATTAATGTTGTTGACTTGGTCAAACTTGAATTTGTCCACATATATTAGACCTTGTTCACACATGAAGATGTTTGATCAAGTTATTAACATGATCCCTTTTCACATTAATAGGGGTTTTATGCCTACTTAAGATACTTATGGGCCTCCTTACCCATTTATTCATCTATCTAGATGTTAAGAGAAAAATTATTATTCCCATTAGCTGCATGCTAATTTAGGAATATTACAATGTCCCCCTCCCAAATGTTGCTTGTCCTCAAGCAACTGCAAGGGTGCTTCAAAATCTCCCCTCCTCCTCTTGTGGCCTCCACTTCCAATATTCTCCACCATTACTTCAGATATTCTGCAACAATTCTACCTCCCAATGGTTCCTCCCAAATGTGTAAGTTGGCATTTGGTGGATAAACCAAATGGCTCTCATCATGAAATAATGGAAGGTATATATGGAAAAGTTCTTGATTTTAAATGGCTTCCTCAAGGTAGAAGTAATGAAAAACATAGGGGACTTCATTCCCAATGAATACTCCCATCTTCATGCTATCATCCAAATGAAATGAATCACCTCCCAACTTGGTAATTCATAGAAAAGCTCCTCCCAAATGCTCATGAGAGGTATGTCCCAAGTGCTTCAAACAATCATATGGCCCACCCCATAAAGAAACAAGTGATCTATTGTAGTGGCCATATCATCTTCCATGCTCCCCTTGAAGCATGTAGTGCAAAAGGTGTGGGAAATTTCTTTCCCTAAGGACACATCCAACCAATGTGTCTCTTCTCGAATCATGTTACCAACAAAGATAAGAACATCTTCAGCATATGGAATCATAATTAAAGTCATGCTAGCTGCCATATGTAGTAAAGGAGAAGGACAATGGTCCCTCATGTGCAACCAACACAGTTTTACTCCTAAATCCCATAGGATATGATATAGCAAGCATTTCTCCCACCACTTGTTTGTTGCCCCATTCATCTTGCATGTTTGGAGAAGGTGTATGATGGTTCGTGTTAATGAATCACACCACGAAGAGTACATCATATCCCCAAAATATTCTAGGGAATGGTCAACATCACCATTGCTCATGGTCCCAAGTAGCCCATGGAGAAAATAAGGAAGAGTGCCCCCTCTTGGAGCAATGTCCTGCACATGTGTGGTAAGAAAATCCAAGTATAAAGTAAATACATCATGATGTTCAGAAATACAATCCTTACCATACACTTGATTTGAATCAATGAGGTAGCTCATGGATGAGCTCCCTCTCACACCCAATGAATAAGGAGGTGGTAATGATAACTCTTCCCAAGAGCTATGTTCCTCCTCAACCAGCAAATAATCTATGCACTTCCTCATGTTATAGTGCATCTCCTCTTTGAATTTTTCCCACATGAATCCCTCCAAGATAGTACGGTATGCTCCAATGAAACTAGTGGGATTAGAAATCAAGATCGCATAGGCTGCTTATCGTAGTTTTCCCTTGAGCATGGAGTCTCTAGTCAAATAGATCTGATCATGAAAGTAGATTACTCCATCAACCACTTTATACTTCCTATCCATTACTTTACCCTCAAGAACCTTACATGTGAATAGGTTCTTGGAATATTCTACCAAGAGTTGGGACTCCCAATATGGATCTAGGCTTCCCAATAATGACAGCGTTGTAGAAATCTGAAATGAAGTGCCTGTCATTTGATAACTCTCCTCTTTGACACGCTCAATTCCAAAGCCACATGTTGGAGCAATGTCACTCCACATTTGATGCCTCTCTTGCAGCTGATCTTTCTCAAGACAAGATTGAAGTATATGGAATTCAACCTCTTCTTGAAAGGTTTCTCTCTTCCAAAACTTCCATAGTTTTTCCCATCCATACAAGAGTGTTAATACCCTCTTGTCATATTCAAAAATATTCATTATATATAGAAGTATCATTTGCTGCTCCAAGGCTATGGAGTGGCCTTTTAACATCATGCTCATGTCATCACAGATTTCCGAATTCTTCTTTTCCAGCGCAAATAGCTAAGTGGAAGATAGCAAAGTCCATTTCATAAAATTTCTCATCTCTCCTTGGAACCCATAAAAGGTTCTCAGCGTTGTGGTAGCTCCTCTCAAGGCTCCTTCCTTAGCCAAATATTTCATTGCTGCAAAAAGTTGAGAGAACACTTTATTCACCTTCTCATCAGGGGGTCTCCCTGGTGGGATGCCTCCATGCAAAGAAACATCAAGGCATAGAGCAGGATGTATATGTGTGTGGACTGATTTGTCCTTGCCTTCACTGCACAGCTCCTCCTGCCTCTTTTGTGCATCACTCTTCTGAAATAGAGAGGGGTGTGTGCTCCTCATCATATGATGCTTGTCCTCTCCTTTATCTCCTTCTACCTTCAAGATCTCACCATTTGCTAATGATGGCACATGTTGCACATGGATTGTTCCATGATCTTCATATGTGAGATTCTTTGGAACTCCTTGCAGGAGTGGAAGAGTCTCTCTTCTTGGAGAAGATGCTCCATCTTTCTCTTCATGAGGTACGAGATGTGCTCTTGATATGACAACGTTGCTACCTCTAGCCTTCTCTTCCTCCTCATCAATATGTGAGAATGGCTCGTCAACAATGAGAGACCTTAAATATTGGTCTTCCCTTGAAAGAGGAACCTCCATGTCTTTCTCTTGAGAAGAAATCTCATCATGTAATGGGGAATTTGCCCTTGGAAAGGTATACAAGTTTTTATCCCCCTCAATGGTTTTCTGAAATGGAGTTGGGCTTATAGATCCTTCCAGCCCATGCAAAGGTTTTGTTTGTTTTGGTTTGATTATATCCAAAGAAGGTGTTTCATAAAAATTTTCATCAAACCTTTCCACTACTCTTCGAATGAAATTTGCATAAGTAGATGTATTTTCATTCTTTCATGAAAAGGACTCAAACAACCACCAAGCATAAGCCTTACCTTCAAAATGCAGTGCTGGAACTTTGATGGCTTCATTCTCTAAAACTTTGTGTTGTTGCAAACAGTTGTCTAGCTCCTCCACCCAAACCCTAACTGGACATTTAGGTGAGCTATCAAAAGTAGATAGAAAGAATCTTCCCACACCATGCTGCTTGCCTCTTGTGCATCTTTCCTCCTTGATCTTGGAGAAACCTTGGAATTTTAAGTGATATTTGAACCTCTTGGATTTAGATTCATACTCTTGAAAATAATCACCAAGAGTCTCCTTCTTTGGCACATCTCCTTTCTCCATTTTATTGTCATGAAAATATGGCCGGTAGAGTGTTTTAAATCTGATGGTGTGGCTGAATACTCACACCCATAATATAAGGAACTAGGCACTTTCCTCATTTACAAATCTTGTTGAGGGATATCCATGTTTTCCCCTCTTCATTTCTTTGATGTCTTTACTGATGCCATGCAGAGTTTGTAGAAGAATTTTTGAGAACTTCTTCCCTCTAGACAATAAGGGTTTGTATTGATCCCTTTTTTAAATCCTCTCCTTCCCATGAGAAGACTCCATAATGGTTTAAGTACATAGGCTGAGCCAAGATTAGAGCTTCGATACCACTATAATATTCCCAAATGGGAACTTCAGCAATATATGCATTAAAAACACATTTTTTCAAAAAACTGTGTAATAAAATTCAATAACAGCCCATGGATCTATTATATCTGACATTATAACAACCAAATCTGAAGGGAAATCAGAAACAAATCACTATAGCCTAGTTAAACAGGCCTCCCATGCTCAAAACATCCCAAAAACACTGAAACCCCAAGACTACTGCAACACAGAATTACTGCAGAAAGTGACAACGCAGTTTATTGAGGGTTTATACTCAGAAATAAAGAGACAAAATAGATATTCTCATGTATTAATCAATGATGCTAAAAAACAGAGATCTAATCTCTTTTTACAGAAATCCAAGAGGACCTAGCAAGGGTTTCTTGATGAACATGAATAAATGATGTAGATCTATGGTTGAATCATGCAGAATGGCTGAACATACAAAGAGGTGGTTGTAGCTCCTCCTACTAGCTCCTCCTGGGAAACTAGCTCATAAAACAAGGGTTTAAACCCTCCGACTGCAACAACATGTAAAATAATGCTTATCCTCCAAGAGACTGCTTTGTAGTTGTTGGTGAATACTTGGCCAAGTGTCAGATAGTGGAAATGAATTCCAGAAAAATCCTCTCAGATTTCTTAAACAAGATCTCCAAGCAAGAGTGGGGAATTCTCGCCTGAGAAAAACCTTGCACTAAATAGTGCAACAAACTTAGCTAAATAGCTTAAGCATGCAATAATCCTAAACAGCCCCAATGACCAAATCATATCTTCAATCATGCCCCCATATGGCTGCCATTCCCTCCATTATATAGATGATGAGCTTCCTCACCATGGGTCCCACCCAATTATGAGGTTACTTCCATGCAAAGGCTCCTCCTCCAAAATTACGCTATTTCCATTAGTCCCACTCATCTATTTACAAAGTTGTTTGATTTTTTCAACCATGACTTAGTCTCCATGAATTGTCTCCTTTCACACCCAAGTGTCTTTAGTCTGACTAGCTAAACTGATCCTCATTCACATTGAGTTGTCTTTATTGATGATCCACTCCTCCCATATTAATGTTGTTGACTTGGTCAAAATTGACTTTGTCCACATATATTAGATCTTGTTCACACATGAGGATGTTTGATCTAGTTATTAACATGATCCATTTTCACATTAATAGGGATTTTATGCCTACTTAAGATACTTATGGGCCTCCTTACCCATTTATTCATCTATCTAGATGTTAAGAGAAAAATTAATATTCCCATTAGTTGCATGCTAATTTAGGAATATTACAAAAAATAACACAAATAGTCAGTTAACAAGAGGGACAGTTATTTTCATATGCCTCTTTACTAATGAAGGTTGAATTGTAAGTGCAACGTTGTTGAAAATTGAAAACTAGTTTCTTGCAGAGGGTCAACTTTTTATATTAGCTTTGACATGTTTGAATTTTGATGAGTTTATTGTGTAATTTTGGAGAAATTTCATGTTCGATATGTGCAGCTTATGTTTCTTTAAAAACTTGTATTCCTTCATTCAAAAAGAACTGAAAGTACGATTGCGAGGGAAAGTTACATCCATAAGCCTCTTACTGATGAAAAACTGAATTGTAAGGGCAACGTTGTTGAAACTTCAAAGCCAGTCGCAGAGGATCAACTTTTTGTATATCTTGTAGTTTTGAAAATAGATGATTTTGTTCTGTACTTAAATTTTTTTTTTATGCTTAATCATACAGGAAATGTTAAGAGAAAATAGCTATATTGTGGCACAAATCATCCCATAATTCATAAATTACATTTCTTTATATGATTCTTAAACCTTTTGTTTCATAAATAGTCAAAGCTCCACTGACAGGGATCAATATTACACCTTGGAATATTTTTGTCATCTCAGTTTGTGTTTATGCTTGGACTAGGAATTGAGAGGTTTGTATTTTTGTCAACTCAGTTTGTGTTTATGCTTGGACTAAGAATTGAGAGGTTTGTTATGATATACTGTAGGGAATGTGGGTAAAATTTAGATCTAAAATTTATTAGTTGTAATCTGAGGGAATTTAAATTTCCAGTTCATAGTTGTATTAAATTTGTGATGTATTTAGAGTTGCGAGTTCATGAAGAAAGTTTGGTGAAAAAATTCTTGACTCAACTGATGTGTTGTTAACAGTGCTTGTTGTTAATATCCCCATCCAACTAATTAAAAACTTTGAAAGGGATGTTGCACTAGCAGATGGTATTGCCTCGGAAACATTACAGGCATTGAGGGGGTTTGGTTTCATAATATGGGAGGGTGCAAATCTAAGAGGCCCAACTCTCCAAACTTTCGAAGTCATGGATAAGAAATGTGGAGCATGGGGATTATAGTGATGGATGTTCGAATTTGACTTCGGTTCCTCCTAGAGTTGATCCCTCTTTCTAGTTTTTCACTATAATCTATGGTTCGTGAAGAGTAGGGCACATGAAACAGAATTTAAGGTAACTTGAGCTGACATGGGTCGACTCATGTTCTTGTTTCTCCCATAAAAAAAGACAAGTAGGATTTATAAGGTGATCCTCTTAAATGCCTCAGACTAGAATGCAGTACAAAGAGATGGAGATATGTTTATGAACACTCATCTCATGAAGAGGCTCAACTCTCCCAACTTTCGAAGTCATGGATAAGAAATGTGGAGCATGGAGATTATATTGCTGGTGTTGGGGTTCCTAAGTTTTGGTAGATTTGGCAATACCAAAAGATAAGACAACATCAAACCACTTTGGGGCCCTAGGATCTAGCCCTCCTGGACCCGGAAAGGGATCTCTCCAAATAGAGCAAAGAATGATGTATCTTTGGAGCTCAAAATGAGACGTTAGGCTAGGTATGAAGCACAAAAGGGGGGTTTTAAATGATTTGGTTGGTGAGCTGCTGGGTTGGTCATGAGATCATAGGCTGAGAAGGTAATGGGAGAAAGGAACAAACCAGCAAGATGTTTCAGCAAAGAGGATAGGTCAAGAAAGTGCCATCCATTGGGCTATGGAGTCATGATAGGAGAATTACTTGCAACAACTAGCCAAGGCTTTCAGAGGGCAAGTCATCAATACTAAAGGATCTTTTAGATAGATGATGGAATGGAACATTAAGGGAAGAAGGTGAAAGAAGGAAATCAACCCAATTTCTGTCTATAGATCAGGCTAGAGGTCATTTAACTCCAGATCTGCTTGGACATACTTAAAGGAAACTTTCAATTAAGGGACAAAGGGGTAGCTTATAGATCGGACCAGAGGTCATTTAACTCCAGGTCAGCTTTAGCCTACTCCAAGGGAGAAACAGAGATGAGTTAACAAAGCTAGAATCTATAGATCAGAGAAGGACTTTGAACCGTCAATGCTTTGACACCAACAGGAAACATCCAAGCAACAAACTCCATAATTCATACATCAGCTAGCAGCATATGGAACCACTACACTAGTTAAATTAACTGAATTTACTCTTAGATAACACATTCGGAAGAAAAAAATTCATGGCAAGGAGAGCAGAAACATAGGGCACCTAACAAGGTTGAATCCTACGCCAATATTCTGATGCAAGCCAACAGAAGATGAAGCAGTATGAAAATTTAATAAACAGAGTAAGAACAAACATCACCAATAGTAATAGACCAGGATCCTGTGAAATGTGCTTTTATTAATTGATGCAAAACCAGTCACATACATCTGAGCTCAATGGCTGATACAGTCAAAACTTCTCCTCCCAGCCTACTACATACCAACTACTCTGTTATCCCCTCCCAAGACTGTTCTAACAATCAGAATGAATCCTTCTAACTACAACAGCAGTAGCTAAACAACCACCTTTACAATAATTTCTTAGGGATTTTATATAGCTGAAGCCTGAAAGAGAGTAGAGGAGGTAGGTGAAGCACTAAATAAAACATTAAACTCAGACCAGAACAAAGGGGCCGAAGCCCATTCTGCTTTAAATCTTAAGCATTAATCTCTGGCACTCTTCTGGAGGAACGAATGGTCTTCTTCGGCTTCCATTTACTCTGGTATGGTCCTGATGTATACTGGTTTGCTGTACTCTGTAGTACCCTTGGTGCACGAACAAAATGGTAAATAAATGACTGAATGGTCTACCATACTTGTGAAACAAATGCTCTAGCAACTTTGGACTGTGGTCTAGGTGGAAATCTCTTCAGGAACGCGGTGAAATAAAGAAAAATATGGGCGCCGTGGTCCTTTCCTGGAGCAAAACATTATGCTGATGTAGAAAAACTGTTGACTTAGTCTTCTGTGCATGGAGCTCTCTGTTGTTTCATTAATAGCTCTGTCTGCGAAAACCTGCCGCTGTAATAAGGACTGTGTGCTCATGGCGGCCTTTCCCATCTAATAACTCTGCAAAACACGAGACTGAGCTGTGAAATCCATGCACGGAGGAAGGTGGATGGTTATGGAGGATGGGCAGAGTGGTAGCGCAGCGGTGGCGGAACATTATTCGGAATGAAATGAATGTGAAAAATGCATTTATATGGCAAATAATAGGGTTTGATGGAGAAAAGAGTGCAGACCGTTAGATCGTGGTCCGGGGACAAAATTTGACGGCGGAGATCGAACAAGGAATGCAATATGAAGTTGGGCAGAACAACTATGACATATAAGACTTGAGTGTAAAGTCTTAAACTTTGGACTTCGAACAAAATACAAAGGAATGCGAGGGAAATTCTATGAGGTGGGACCCAGCCGGAGGCGGAGGGCGATTAGATCCGAGCCGTCAGATCGCTAGATCCAACGAGCAGTCAGGATTAACTCGGAACATCGCAATCGGAAGAGGCAAGGGGAACACATTACATAATTTCCGATTGCGATCGGGAATGGAGAAGTGATGACCGTTGGATATACCTGGGGATCGACGGTGGAGATGTGGATCAGGGGATCGCAATCGGAGGGGCACAAAGGGGAGACATAAAAGAACTTCCGATTGCGATTAGGCGGAGAACGCGATGGCCATTGGATTCATCGGGAGAAACAGACGGCGGAGATCTGATCGGAACAATCGCAATCGGGGGGAACAAAGAAATGCCTCATTACAACATTGCGATTGTGATTGGGCTGGAGGAGCGATGACCGTCAGATTAGCGGGGGGAATGGACGGTCGGGATGAAATCGGGAGACGGCGTGATCGGGGATCGGACGGAAGGACTTGGAATTGCGATTGGAAGGGAGTGCGATCAATCGCATCGCAATCACTTGCGATGAACCGATCGGGGACTTAACCCAAAGCCTTGCGATTGAAAGGATTTGCGATATAGTGCGGGCCGTCCGATCCCGATAAAGGATTAACGGTGGAGATTAAGTCGGGCAGTCGCAATCGAGGAAAACAGGAAAGGCTCATATTCAAACTTCCGATTGTGATCAGACGGGGAGTGCGATCAGCGCATGTTCGTTAGATCAAAAAGCATATCAACGACTAACAACGCATCGTGGGACTTAATGAATAAAATAATCGCATCAGAGATTTTTGATGTTACAAAGGAATTTAACGCTCCGACCCGATCTTCCGATGCGATTAGCGCTTAAGGCTTAAGCGCTTGGCCTTTGGGCAATGGGCGTATGTGGGGAAGTGGTTGGGGCTGGAGGGAAGAGGGCTAGGCCTATTATAAGGTCAGAAAGTGGGTTTTTACCCCGTTTTAGTGCATTTTAAAGCCTAAGGAGGGTAACGATAGGGAACAAAAGTGGGAATTTGGGAAAACAAAAGGCAAGGGTGGGAATTCATGGGGATTTTGGGAAATTTTTAGAGCGTTAGTGGGAAAAAGGGGGGGTAGAAGGGGATTTTGAAGAGGGGAAGAAAAGGGGAAAAAAGGAGAATTCTGCAGAGGAACAAGGGACAGAAAATGGCCTTTGGGGCACAATTTTTATCATTCAGAAAGGCTCATGGACAAAATATTAGTAGAGGGAAACAGTCAAGAGCAGGGAACATAACGAGACTTCAAGGATGATGTGTTTTCAAGGGAAATGCATTCCTTGGAGGCTCAGAACGACAATCTATCCCCTTGCTTGCTTTGTCAAGGAATTCATAAGGGGCTAACAGTTGGATGGCTAAACCTGACTTCGGTTCCTCTTAGATTTTATTTCTCTTGCTGGTTTGGAACTATACTCTCTGGGTTTTGAAGAGTAGGCTTCATGGATCTGAAATTTAACATAACTTAGGTTGACATGGGTTGATCCCTCTTGTTTCTCTCGTCAAAAAGGACAAGCAGGATTTATAAGGTGATCCTCATGAAGGCCTCAGACTGAAATGCAGTACAAAGAGATATGGTATGTTTCAGAACACTTATCTCAGGAAGAGGACAAATCATCTCTGGCTATTATAGTTTATAATAATGTAGTTCCAAGGGCTTGGCATTTGTTAGGGTTTCACTAGTAATGAATATAGCCATTTTGAGTTGACCCATTTCCCAAGGTTTCTTTCTGACTATGAACTAAATAATCTCTATGAGCGTGATTTTGCTGGCTAAACAGCGAGGCACCTGCTTTTCTGTTCCTTGTAGGTGTACAAACATATAGTTGAACATAAAACCTAATTTTTCTATTTTTTTTTCTCAGTTGAGCAAAAAATCAAGTTAAATAAATGTCACATGTTTATTTTATTTGATATATTATATGTTTGGGATGTTTTTTTTCAACATATTTTCTGGTTTAATTTTCCCATAATCCTACATTGATTTTTTGGAACCACATATATAAGTTGTGAAATCTCCACAATCCGAGTGCCCTAGAGGTTCTTGAGGGTGCTAAATTTATATAAAATACTCAAAAGAAAAGTTTAAACAACAAAGATTAAGATTTGACTAAAAACAATATCACCATAGTCCAGCCAAAAATTTCAAAACGTATAATGACTAGACCATGTCATTTTATTCCTTCAATTTCCATAGGTATTTTAGACTGATTATAAAATATATTTATGATATTCTGTAATATCCCAAAATAGGGAAATTCTACAATGTTAGGAATATCTTATAGTATTCCTAAATTGAAGATCCAGCAATACATAAACATAAACTGGAAATAGAAGTGAACAACATCATACCAAAATGTATGGAAACCATAGAGCCATTTTATTATGTAAATCAGCAGCAAACATGTACAATATAACTCAAATGATCAAGGTAAATAAGCCTCTTATGAATACATGTGAAAAGATGGAATGCTGCTCTATTGCAGAATGCTCTTGAACATGTACTGCGCAGTCATAGAAGGTACACTGCTACATGAGAATGTAAAATATCATACATCTGCATATAGATGGCTCATACAACATTGCGAGTGAATATCTAGGCTCCAAATCACTACCTCAAGACAATCCTGGAAGGATTGGCTGAAATATGAAAAAACTGCGAAATGCCGAAGTTGCAGGGTAGCAGCTGCAACTCAAGAACTGGAAATGGATGGAGAAGGCTGAAGATGCTGCATCAGATAAAATACCTCCTCCAATGGATCTTCCAAGTGAAAGGCTGATCCTAACACTGAAGATCTCACCCTCCGACAATCACTGTAATCCCTCACTGCAAATACCAACTGAAAATAATGCAATCACTGAGGGATATTTCACTGTAGGTGCAAGAAAAAGAGTTGGCCAAGTGCCAAGGTATGAAATATGCTCCAAGGGCTTCCAAACTGATCTCTCAAAGGAAAGAGAGCCTCTTCCTCTGAAAAACAAGTGCTGGAAGTGGTGTTGTGAACCCTCACTGCAACACCCTGCAACACAACATTATTCTATTGCAGAAATAACGTTGTAGCTGAAGGAGGATGCTTGGCCTCAAGCCCGGATGTGAGGCAAATCAGTACAACTCCTTTAAGAGGCCTCTCAAGAAAGGAGAAGGATTCCTAAACAGGAAATCCTTGTGCTAAGCAGCACTGCAACTTTGCTAAACAACAGGAGAATGCACAAAGTCTAAATAGACAAAGAAATCAATAATCTGAATCATGAATAACAATGGTTGCCTTGCCCTCCTTTTAAACAAGTGAAAGCCCTCTCTCCATGGGTACCACTCATTAGGGTTTCCTCCACCAAATAACACTCTTCCCATTCATACTGCGTTTTCTATCAAAGTGTTCTCCACCTCCTATCCTAGCGTTGTTGACGTGGTCAAACTTGACCTTGTCTCCATGCAAATTTCCTCTTTCACACATAAGGGTGCGAAATCCAGCTCTTATGACTATCCCCTTTCACATTTGAGGGATTTTATTCATGCTTTTAATATGCATGGGCTTCCTTACCCATTTATTTAGCTGTTAGGTGATAAAAACAAAACTTTAATATTCCATTTAGCTGTGTGGTAAAGTGGGAATATTACATATTCATTATGGTATTCTAAGGAGCCATATGAAAGCATGGATGTAAATGACTTGTAAAACCTTATAGAACCAAGAAAGTTGCAACTCTGGGTATTTTCCACTCTCTCTAACTAAAGCTGCAATGGTGCCTCTGGGTATTCTCAGTGAGAACCCAGAAAATATTTCAACATGAGGTCGTGCTGAATACGTGAAGTATACATCTTAAATTCAATATCACCATGAATATCCTTGAATACCAAGCCATTTGTATGATAGAGATCAATCTCCAACTTCCCATTAATTGTCTTAAACATTTTGTAAGCTGCAATTTAAACTGCTTCAAATGCATTTAAACATTTTGTAAGCCCCATGGTAGACTCTATTAAGACATCATTTGGAAATGACCCATGTGGATGGAATTAACGATTTTTTAGGCTTGGTGATGTGATTTAAAGGGATCTTCCTGCTAGATGTCATGTTTCAACTACATGAAATTTTTGAGTTAGTTGCTATTACCAATCCCTTCCATATATGGTACACTATAAAGTAAGCTTAGGATGGTATCACATATGCTGCTTAAAGGACATGATTTTAGAATTTATAACCCTTTTGTTTAGGGACTTATGGAGCTTTTGCAGTACCTATGGTCTTGTGTTTTTTCTCGTAGAAAGTGTAGTTTATTTACAAGGAGAAGAAATTCTCAACAAAACTTTAGAAACTGAAAATAAGTGGAGTGATATTTTTTGGTTAATTAGCTTTCACATGTCACCTATAAGTTCGAAGTAGTATGGATGAGTCATAGTGCTTTTATCCAACTAGGGGCTAGAATTAGCCTGAAAAAATTATGCTGCTTCTTTTTTCCTCGTAGGAGATTCTCCTTCTTATGTGTACGTCATCAATTCATAAAGATGCATGTACGTGATCCCAAGTTAATTGATTTGGATGTACCCCAACCTTTGTTTTGGAATCAATAATCTTCTTCGAGATATCTAATTTCAATGAATTCTTTCTTGAGTTTGTAACACCATAAGTACATTGAGACAATCCATATTGTATATCTTGTCCAATAATTCATTGAGTTGGTGTGTATCATTTGAATGCAGGCTCATTTGTTTTCAAGTGTTTTACCTCTCTTCGTGGCATCTAACTCCCATGTCATTCAGCCACCACAGAGCTTGTTAGGTTATATTATGGATAATAATTTGACGGATTGTTATCGTATATTGCTTAATTGAATATTAATACCAAGCCTTTAAATAAAATGAAAGGTTTGACATTCTTCAAATGTTTGTTGCTATTCTTCATACTTCTCATTCCATAAATAATAGATATGTGCAATTCCCTTACATCCAGCAGGAATTGAACCCATGAGTCTCCCCTTTACTTGGCAGAATGTGCTACTTCATGCCAACATTTTTTATTTCTCTTGAGAATTAAGAAGTCAACAACTATATACTCCAAATTCCATGGACTTGCACAAGTCAAATTCGTTATGAGTGGTTGATTTTAAAGTTTACTGTCCAACCTGAAATTTACACAATTTGAATGGCTCTCGACTAGAATTTTGCAACTGTTTTTGCCTTGGTTGTGGTTATCTCACAATCTCATTCCCAAGCGTATAGGCTTTAGACTGTTGTTGGAAATTTTACGCGATATGTGGGATTGTCCTTGTTTACATTGCTTGGACAGTGGACTAGAAGAAATTTCTATTGATATTTAGTTAATTGTAATTTGTTGCTACTGAATGAATGATTTGAAATCTTTCAAGAGCCTTCCTTCTTCCAAAATGGTGGGAAACTGAGCTTTCCAATTTTAAGTATGTTTTGAATATTTATGCTTCTATGGCATAGGAAAACTAAATAACTTGCCAATGATGTCTCTAAAGATTTTGTATGTGAGTACCTATTTATTATTCCTCAATTTAAGGAACAATTTTTATTCGTTGGAAATACTTTTAATTATATTCTACAATTTTCCACCTTGGATTACCTCCAAGGACCAATTCTATGTTAGATGGGAATTTTCACCCAGGTCAAGGGGTGCCAAAACCTATCCCAAGTTCCTGTCTCCTATACTGGATTTGGGATGGGGACTTCATCTCATTAATCAAGACTAATCGAGATCTTCCTGGTAGGTGACTGGGGATGGCAGACCAAAACAAGTACCCAAACCCTGCTTTCCGGTGTGTTTGAGTACCTTGGGGTTGCATCCTTCACCCCCAAGAAATATGTTTTCATATAAAAAAGGCCAAAAATTGAAGGATAAAACCCTCCCACAAAACTCGAATCGTTCACTTACCTGAAACCTTCATGCACTCAAAACAACAAATAACTTTTTATTTACTGTGAAGGAGAGAACAAGCCAACAGTGAAGGGATTTTGGTGCTCTTTTCTTGCTAAAAATTTTGCGTACAAAAATATATATTGAAGTGAAATGGACTACTGCCTTTAGCGATCGAAAGGCATTAGTCAATTTTGAAAGTAGTATGACATATGTACTTTCCACTTTCTTAACTTTTTAAGACATGAGATTCAAGTAATATTAATTTCAATTTTAATTTTCAATGCTAATGATCAAGTTGATTGTTCAATGTTTTTCTAATCATTGTATGATTGTGCAAAAATGAAATAAAACAATGTGCATGTTTTTTTTGTTACTTGCTGGAAATGATGTTATTCAATATGTGGTAAATTATCTTCAAATCCTTTACTAAGAAAATTTTGGTAGAGGCTGAACGAATTCTGGAATTGATTGTGTGGCCTTGTATGTTGCAGGAAGCTTTGGGAACAATTGAATTGAATTTGTGAATTTATTTATCCAAAGATGATTGAATTAGGATATGTTGAAGCAATTGTGAAGACTTTTCTAAGAGCATTATGAATGGAGAAGGTGCAGGCAACAAAAGAGAAAATAAAATGGTTTAGTATGGGAGTGACTATCATGAAAATAACTCCTTATATGATGATTCAACCTCTCAGCTCTCTTCTAACTTAGGGAAGGTTGGAAAAGAAAACTTGGTTTATGATGCAAATATATGAACATACATTACAAAAGTGGATATGTTGGAAGAGTTTGAATCTGACAGGACTACAAAGAGAAAAACTATTAAAGAAACACTAACGGGTGAAGCCAACAACAACAACAATTAGGAATCATAGGATGAGCAGCAGAAGTTTGAAGTGATAGCTGAGGGGAAGTATGAATATAACCCGGAAAATGAAGAGAATTGAACTGCCAACAAGGTATTTTTGGTGTTCTTATTCTATATAGTCTATACACGTTCAGTTATATTACTTGACATTCTCTTTCAAAATATTAGGCTCATGAAAGCTATAATGACATTGAATTTGTATTCCTCTCCCTTATTGCAGCAAAAAAGAATCTCACCTAACCATCATTTCAAACAACCTAAGCCACCCAAAAATGGCACGAGTAGTGGAAATGCATTTCCTTTGATCATAAACTCAAGAGTGTAGAATCAGGGCACATATCCAAGAACAAAGTGTACAACACAAAGTAGCAAGGGTACATTTCTAATTTTAAATAAAGGAAATGAAGCACAGGATGGTAGCGTTGAAATCCAATCACCTGCTTCGAAGGGTTCACTTCATGGAAACATCATCATTGGAACTGTAAGGACAAACTGCACTATTCCACGACCCTTTCTTTGGCTACTGAAAAAAGGGCTTCTTTAGGAGTGCAACATTCTAGTGGTGAAATAGCTGGTGTTGAATCTAAGCAGTCAATCATGAATAATGCCATATATTCATTCATTGAACAACAACAAGTAATGGAATGCATGTTAACAATTAGACGAGGTTCTATCTTTCAGTTAATATAGATAATTATATAAAATCGTGTAAAACTCGATTAAGGAAAATATCCCCTAAAGAAATGGTTAGTCATTTGTTGGTTTCTATTTATTGGTATTAATGCCACATGGTATATATTTGATTATGTTAGTTACTCGGACATGTTCCCTACACAAGAAAATTACTCATGATTGATGATTTTCATTTGGATTATAATTTCTTATACAGTCAGCGACAAAATATTCTTCCTCATTGAAAGAGGATGGTTCCTCATTGAAAGTAGCATTACACTTGTATTTCCACAAAGATCCAATAATCGACAACCAAATCATGTGCCATAAAAATTTGCAGTTGTTCCTAATCATCCAAGTGTGAGACGACCTTTCCAAACAAGTGGGAAGTAAAACTGTAGTTAAATTCAACCTAAGAAGATTCCTAAAATGTCTTGGCAGACATGCACCTCCAAAATACATGCTCAACTTCTTCATTCGTACCAGAAAACATGCATGCATAATTCGTAAGACCAACTCTGTGAAGTCTAGTCTTGACAACTATTTTTTTATCTATACATATGTTTAGTTTTGTTTTCATGTAAAATTTGCAGTGTAAAGCAATGCTACCCCTAATTTGTTCAAGTTCATGTGAAATATTTAAACTAAACATAATTCACATAAAGGACTATTAAAAGGTAGTTTTGTTGAATGAACATGCCCTTGATCTTATAAAAAAGGTACCAAATCCTTACAGGAGATACCTCCATAGGGGTAGAAGTAATATTGAGATGATCATCCACTTTAGTAAGGAACTCAACTTTAGCTTCTGGCTTGATGCCAGTAGTTGATAAATGAGAAACGAAGATCGACGACCACCCAAGCAAGCTAGGATAAGATGCAAGACAACTGAGACAGTTGTCTTGCATCCTAGCTCGCTTGGGAAGTCGTACATATTCCTTTCTCCTTTATCAGCTATTGTTATCATGCTATAAGCTAAATGTGAGTTCCTTATTAAAATGGATGATCATCTCAGGGTTACTTCTTCCCCTAGAAAATTTTTCTAGGAGTCACGTCGCAATTCCGATGGTTGTTTTTGTTGCCATTCCGACGGTTGTTTCACGTTGCAATTCCGATGGTTGTTTTTGTCGCCATTGCGATGATTGTTTCACGTCGCAATTCCGACAGTTGGTTCTGTCGCTGAAACACTAATAGAGCCAACGACAGGTCGTCGGTATTGTGACACATTCTGGGAAGGCATCGATGTCATAATACCGACGTCTCCACATGATGTCGGAATAGCCACAATAAACAATGCGATTCAAAGATTGACTAAATGAAGACACGTGTCGTGTCTAGTGCCTCTATTTCGACAGTTATTAGAAGTGTCACATATGCGACGGTACAGGAAATGACATTTTTCCCAACCTCAAAGTCTCGCTCTTGGGATGCTGATGTGTCGCAATAGAGACATTTTGGTCGTCAGAAATTGGGCCAAATATGCTAGTGTGGATGGACAACCCCACATAAAACCAAGCTCGTTTCAGACCTCTCCTTTGCATAAATGATTCTGTCATTTCATATTTTTTTTTGTACTTCATATCAGGTCCAATTCAAGCCTCAAAGCATGTTTGAAAATTACTGTCTAGGATTTGACCAGTTTGATTCATGTTCTGGTAAATTTGAATTTGTTGCTTCAAAACACAATGGTACAATATATAGGCTCACGCACAAATTTCAGGTCATTTATCTAGTCAAGTTGGAGAACAATGGGGTGATTCTCACCCTGATTTATATCAAGGACGAAAATATATCATAGAGAATATTTTACATGTATTTTAGGGGCCAATTTCTTCTTAATGTCAACAACGGCCACCCAACCTTGTAAGGGGTTGCAAATTTCAACCAGGGAGACAGGGTGGTATTGCTAGATAACTTAATGCCAAATTTCCTTTACAAAACAGTTTGCGGTAATGGTCTTTGCTGAAATAATCTGCCAGCTCAAGAACATTGAAAAATTACTGAACCTAACATCGTGCCTGGTAGCACTCACATAACACACATTTTACGTCCATATTAAAAATAATTTCCCATATCAACAAGTATTTCTCCATTTCATAATTTCACACAAAACCACTGCTCGAAAGAGGTTTCAAAGTAATATAGCATATTTTGAAAATTTATAGTGTAAATTCATGCTCCTCTCTCCATCGTTTATGACCATCATAATGGAAATCAACGTAGTCTTTGATGTTAATACAACTTTCTTCTATTTTTTATTGTTCCATTCAACGTTCTGCATCTTGCTGGGCTCGGCTCTGCCCTACCCGATCTGGGCGTGGCGCTCTTCGTCGCTGGGGAGGCCTCTGGTGGGCGGGTCGTTCTGGTCTGGTGAGGTCTGGCTTTTGGAAATCTCCAAGCCCTATCCTTTTTGAAATATTTTTGCGCTCGTTCTGCATTTTGCTGGGCTCGGCTCTGCCCTGCCCGACCTGGGCGTGGAGCTCTTCGTCGCCGGGGAGGACTTTGGTGTGCGGGGCGATCTGGATTGGTGAGGTTCTGGCTTACGTGTCTGCCTTTGCTCCAGTGGTTTGATTGCTCTAGGAGGTGTTCTGTGTTGGTGCATGGGGTCCCTGCTTTGACCCCCGCCCCTCCATCCCTGACCATGTCGAATGGAGGTGAATCCATTCCGCCTTCAGACTTAGATGCATTTCGATCCCTTGTTGCTGCTGCTGATAAGCGGCCTCCCTCGGCCTCGCAACAAAAGTCCGTTAAGAGGTTGGACAACATCCCTACGGTGTCTCTACCGATAGATGATGCTTGTAGATCTGCGCTAAACCTTGCCGAAAGGGGCCTCATCGGCCAGTTTACAGGGCTATGGCCATCCCCGAAGGCAGTTGATGATTGGGTCAGATGAAACTGGATCCCACTGGTTAAGGAAGGTATAAAAAGCCATTTTGTAGGCAAAGGGTTCTTCGTTTTCGTGTTTGATAGCGTGGAAGATCGAAGCTTGATCTTCAGAAGCGGACCTTATTTCATGGGCCCTCAAGGGTTATATTTGAACAAATGGTCTCTAGATTTTGACCCTGCTCAAGATGTGCCCACAGCCGTTCTTGTTTGGGTGCGCCTCCCGCACCTCCCTCTCCATTGCTGGAGTCAGAGCTCTTTGCAATCCATTGGCAATGCCCTTGGCAGGTATATTGATCAGGCCCCGAGAAAGGATCAATTCTCCTGCGCACGCATCTGTGTGGAAGTTGATCTGGAGGTCGGGCTCCCTGAAGCCATCAAACTTTCGGTGGCAGACTGGTCGCACATTCAAGAGCTTGATTATGAACAGCTGCCCTTTAAATGTCGACATTGCCACGAATATGGGCATTTTGCAAGATATTGTAAAAAAAAAAATGAGGAAATAGCAGAGAAAGAAAAAGGCGAGCAGTGGAAGCAAGCAAAGAGAACAGCAAGCAGCAGGCAAAATAACAAAAACAAAGTAAAAGAGACAGGGAACAAAACAGGGCAAGAAGACGCAAGTAATCAAACCAGTGGAAGCAGGGAAACTAACAGCATTGCTGGAGACAAAAACCCCTTCGAATCCCTCACACCGCCGTCAGACCCTCCAGAGGCCGAGCAGGAAGATCTTCCACAGATGAATAACGCAGATAATCAAGAGCCAGGTAACATTCCAAATCCAAACTCTAGCAATACTTCTTCTCCTTCTTATGCTGATATCATAAAACAAAAGAAGAAGAACCTAGAAAACATGGGCTCATCTGACGAGGAAACCTTTGAAAGGCCATCTAAAAAAGTAGGAAGAAGAACAAACAAGGAAACTAGGGAAGAAGAATCAGAACGGAAGAAAACCCTAGGCAGTCAAACAACCATTGAAATGTCCATCGGGAGAAATACAAGACCAAGGGCGCCCAAGGGAGGAGGTCCCACCCCATCAAGTGGTAAATGATGCAGCTGCTCTCTTGGAACTGTAGGGGGCTGGGTAATCCCAATAAGGCAGAGGCAATCAAAGATTTATTGAAGATGGAAACCGCGGACATCCTTATGCTCCAAGAGACCAAAATAGAAGGGGAAACCCTTCTAAACACTAGCATTATGAAATGGAAGTATGATTCAGGAAAGGCTGTCAGTGCAAGGGGTTCGGCCAGAGGAATAGGCACATTTTGGTCAAAAAACTCCTTCTCATTAGATCGATTCTCTGAGACCCAACATTGGATCTTCACAGAGTTGCAACACACTGCAAGCAACCTCTCCCTTGCTCTGTTTAATCTGTATGTCCCTGTTCATTATGAAGAAAAGAGAGAGTGCTGGAGGTCACTCTTGGAATATATAGAGCAGATCAATCCCACAAACATAGTCATAGGTGGTGATTTGAATATAATTCTAGATTCCACAGAAAAAAGAGGAGGGAATTACTCAAGGGATCCTTTCCTCAATACAGTGGGAAATCTGATACTGCAGTGGGACTTAGTTGACTTCAAACCCGTGAAAGGCAAATACACCTGGACTAACAACAGAACAGGAGTAAATCATATCTCTGCCAGGCTGGATAGACTCCTCATCAGCAGCTCCTTAATGATGGACAACAGAATAGTTTTTTCCAAGATTCTCCCAAAGCTCACATCGGATTATAAGCCAATCCTTTTATGCCTAAAAGAAGAAGAAGACCTAGGTCCCCTCCCATTTCGTTTCAATCCTCTCTGGGCAGGTAAAGAAGGTTTTTTTGAAACAGTACAAACAGCTTGGAGGGCAGATGTATTCGGTTCCCCAAGCTATGTGTGGGAACAAAAAATGAAAAACACAAAAAAAGCTCTTAAAGATTGGATAAAGAAATCCATGCAAACCCCCACTAGGCAGAGGAAGGAGGTTGTTTTGCTGTTGGAAGGAATACAATTCGAAATGGAGGAAAAGGACCCCTCTCCCACAGACCTAGCCAATGAAAAATCTGCCCAAAGGAATACATATTGTTCTTTTAGAAATGAAGAAGAACATTGGCGCTTAAAGTCTCGAAGTCTGTGGCTTAAATCTGGGGACAGAAATACCACATACTTCCATAGACAGTGTACGGCATGCCTCTCACGCAATCATATAGCAGAAATCACCATCTCTAACGGACAGGTGTATAAAGGATTTTCTCAAATCAAAGAAGCAGCTGTAAAACACTTTCAGAACCTTCTTAGTGCGGAAAGAAATGGGAATGAGGAGGATACATTAGAGTTTCTCTCAACCATTCCAAAACTAGTCAGCGTGGAAGATAATGACTCTCTGATGAGCCCAGTCACGGATGAAGAGATAACTAATATAGTCTGGTCCATGGAACCAGAAAAAGCTCCAGGGCCTGACGGTTTCTCAGTTCATTTTTATAGAATTTGTTGGGAGATAATCAAATCTGATCTCTTCAGAATGATAAGAGGAATCTTGAGGAAGGCAAAAGTGGGTGGAGGAATAAACTCTACCTTCCTCGCTTTAATCCCCAAGGAATCAAATCCAGGCTCCTTTGACAGATACAGGCCGATATCACTCTGCAATTCATCCTACAAGATCGTGGCCAAACTTTTGGCAAACAGAATCAAGCCCCTTCTTCAAATGCTCATCTCTCCGGCCCAAGGAGGATTTGTAAAAGGCAGACAACTCCTGGACAATGTCATTCAAATCCAAGAAGCTCTGCACTCCATTCAAATCCGGAAAGAACAAGGTATGATAATCAAATTGGATATGTGTAACGCCTTTGACAGAGTTAACTGTTCTTTTCTGTTTAGGGTCCTTGCAGCCTTTGGATTCAATCAGGAATTCATAAATCTCATCAAAGCTTGCATTGAAAATATCTGGATCGCCCCAATGGTGAATGGTAGACCAGCAGAGTTCTTTTTAGCTACTAGGGGTCTTCGGCAGGGCTGCCCTCTTTCCCCCTTTCTCTACATTCTGTTAGCTGATTCACTAAGCAGGAAGCTGTCACAGGAGAAACAAATTGGCTCCATTCCAGGGATAAGAATTGTGCAAGGTGTTGCTCCAGTGAATCATGCGCTCTTTGCTGATGATTCACTCCTCCTCGGGGGAGCTTCCATGAGAATTGCTAATGCCTTCAAGATCATTCTCCAAAAGTACTGCAGCATCTCAGGAGCGTTAATCAGCGAGAGGAAAAGTGTTGTCTATGGATGGAATATAGACCAACATTCTATTGAAAGGATAGCCAGCGTTCTGGGGTTCAAAGGTTATGCTGCGTGGGACAAAATTAAGTACTTAGGTCTCCCTTTGACGATGGGTTCCAATCGCAATCACCTGTGGGAGGAGGTGATTTCAAAGTTCAAAAAAAAGATTGCAGCGTGGGGCGGCGTTTGGCTTTCCACAGGCGGCAAGCTTACTCTAATTCGATCTGTGCTATCAGCTCTTCCAACATTCCAAGCCTCTCTGCTGATGGCTCCAAGGAAAATCGCAGATCAAATCTCCTGCCTTATGCGGAATTTTCTTTGGAATGGGGGGAAGGGAAACAGCAATCGATTTCACCTAATTAATTGGGAAATAGTGAAGCGTCCCTTTGCTGAAGGCGGACTCCAAATTCGCGACCCCCAGCATGCAAATTTAGCCTTGGGCTGTAAACTCCTGTGGCAGCTTTTAACCGAGCCCACGCATCCTGTCAGCCAGCTCTTAAAACTTAAGTATCTTAAAAACCAGTCATTCTCCTCCTTTAATCCAGCACTTGCTCCTAGAGGAACGCAGGCTTGGAGGCTCTGCTGTAAAGGGATCGATTTCTTCAGATCCCATTTGTATAAAATCCCAGGGAACGGCAAAAACATATTGTTGTGGAGGGACCGAATCATGGGGCATCCTCCACTTTCAGCTATCAATGAAATTGCTGATTTAAGAGTTTGGTTAAGTACAAGAGGCATCCGAAAAGTCGAGGATATCGCTGAGTGGGACATCAAAGGTAATTGGCAGCGTTGGAGATTGCCCAACATTCCAGCGCATTTAAAAAATCAGTTGACTACTCTCACTGATGCAATCACAGATTTTACACCTGTGCATAAGGACGAGGAAGACTCTTGGGGATGGGGGAAAACAGGAGTGTACACAGCCAGGCAAGGTTACTTACAGATGCAAGGAAAAAATGACTCTCAGCACCCGGAAACAGTGTGGAATCAGATCTGGGAAAACTTCAGCATTCCCAAGATAAATTTCTTTTCCTGGACCTTGTTCCACAACAAAATCCTGACTGGAGATAACCTGTGCAGAAGAAACATAGCAAGTCCTCATCGGTGTGTGTTCTGCAAAAATGCCTTGGAAACCTCAGTTCACATGTTCATCGATTGTGAGTATGCTCAGAAGGCCTGGACTAGCTTCTTGACAGGTCTGAATGTGAGACCCCCTGTTCATTGCTCGATCACTGACATGTTCTCGTCTTGGAGAGCTCGATATCCCCTCAACATCGCTGAAAAATCTCTTTGGCTTAAGGTGTGGATTGCAGCTCCAAAATATGTTTGCTGGAAGCTGTGGCTTGCCAGGAATGATATTGTCTTCAACCAAAAAGAAACAACTGCAGATAATGCAGCAGAGCAGGCCAAGAAACTTCTTTTAGAAACTCTGAGACATTCCATTGTCAAAGAAGATAGCTCCCTTCGAAATGAAGAAAGGGCATGGCTGGATGGCTTCTCCCCCAAGCCGAGAGCTTCAGCAATCATTCGTCCAAATCATAAGGAAAAATGGCAGATTAGAGACACCTTGGATCGTTTCCAGAAGTGGTGGAAATCACAAGGTAAATGCACTATCTTCTTTGATGGAGCCTCGAAAGGCAACCCAGGCAGGTCTGGAGCAGGTGGGGTTATATACTTCCCGAATGGGAGAAAGGAGGACTTCAGCTGGGGACTTGGGTTTAAAACCAATAATCAGGCCGAAGTCCTCAGTCTTTTAAAAGCTTGTCAACTGGCCAGAAAAGGAAACTCAAGGAAAATCTTAGTATTTGGAGACTCTGAACTGTTGATAAAATCCTTAATAAACAAGAAAGGGCTCAAGGATCCAGTGCTAAACAAACAGCTTACAAGAGTGAACAGACTTCTGAAGGACTTCTCCTCAGCTCAAATCTTCCACATCCTCAGAGATTTAAACACAAAAGCAGACACATTGGCAAACACAGGATGCACCCTTGAAAAGAGCATGATCAGCATAAATGCAGGGGCACCGAATATGGCACCTATTCCCTAAATGGGCAAGGCGTCCTTGCAAAAGCAGAGAATTGTAATGATAGAAACAGTGAATTGTAATGCTTGATCTGGCTTTGGCCATTCCTCTCCATCAATAAAAATATCCGTTTCAAGCTAAAAAAAAATTAGAATGAAAGACTTAATTATTAAAACACCAAGTTTAACATCATTACGAGGCGCAAAAGGTGCGGATAACATATGGTCATGAAACTCCAATTATCACGGATAACAATCAACATAACGAGTATTTTTCTCGTGGTGTATTAATAATAGCATAGAGCGTACACAATTCTTTGCTTTCTACCGACGTTATTGGAGTTCTCTATAACTACATTTTGCCGGTCACAATTGCTCCTTTTACACCATCCACGATATGCTTTCGTAATTGCACCAACGACCGTATACAAACATTTGATGCCATGAACAAATTTAAGGAAGATTGGATTCTTAATTGAGACTTCAAACATTTTGATGTTTATACAACAATATCAAACAAATCACAAAAGCTTCATGGCCACACAAACTAATGGTGTAATACCTCGACTTGCAAAAAATTTTATTTTTATTTTTTTTCTCATTATAACAAGACTATACGTGTTCATACCCAATTGTCGACATTCTGTTTCTATCATTAACTCATCGTCAAAATTTGATAATTTTCTTTAGTACTATCAAAATTGTTCATTTCACTTCATCGAGTTTAAATTCTACGCTCACCATGGATAATAGTATTCGGAACCATATCATTGTATTTCCAATTCCTAGTTTTGTTTTCTACTTTTGACAATATTTAAATCATTATACTCTTATTTCAATAATTAAATTATTATGCCCTTATATAATAATTAAATTATTACACCCCTTCTTGTAATAATTACATTATTATATCCTTTTTACCATATTAAAACTATTATATTCCATGATACAATTCCATTATTACACATATATATATGTATATTTCTCTCAGGAGTTCGATTTTTTTATTCCACTTCATCACCTCTTGATTTGGTTGTGAATATCATATTTATCCTTTTCAACAATATGCTATATTTCTTTTTGATGATATACACAGGGGATATATCTATGACCCCCCTTGTTCTTATTATAACTTATTATCCTAATGCTATTACTGGTGATAAAACTCCTTGTTCGCATATGTGAGATGTCTATAATAAAGGTATCCTTTAATTTAACTTTTGAATTACTCTACACCACTATAACATAGCCAACAAAATCATTTCTATTTCCTCGAATTTGAATGTATGTTTTAGTACCATGTCAATCATATTCTAACTTTGAAACATTTTCTCGTTGAGCTTAATTACATTAACTCAGACAAAAGTTGACCATATATATAGAGGAACTTAACGTATGGCATTAACAACTCACCTAATTCTCCTTAACGTTACTCCCATTACTCCTCCCTGCATACTACGCTAACGTTTAACGCATCCAACTCATCACACCCGAGTCTCGAGCCTAGTGCAACAATTTGGGGATGTGAGACCATAAAGGCTACGGCTTAGGTTGGTTTAATTCTTCACGTTGTACACCTACCTTTCAGTCTTGGATCACGTGACCATCTCAGGTGTCACTATCTCGAGACGTGAATCCGAGGGAAACCATCGCATCGTTTGCCACCCAGTAAGGTGAATATTTCTTAGGGTTTTATTACTGAATTGTTTTTTAAAAGTTTCACGCATCCATTCTCGCTTCTCTTTACAATTTTCTGTGTATCTCTATTGTTTGTTCTAGCCCGACGAATTTGGAGAGTAAAGTTCTATGGAAATACTTTGTCTCATTCTTTATTTTAACTAGTAAGATACATTCTTATGCTTTTACCCAAGTTTCTTCCATTATGGAGTTTATGATGGCAATGAAAGATGAGTGTTGACGGTTTAATGTAAATCCCGGTTTTGATGGAATTTCTTTTTTTAAACTTTGTTTTACTATGCCACGACATCTCCTGGTTTCAAATTCGATGTGGCTTAAGGCATTGAGGGGTTTGACTAAGGTGTAGCATACCCACAAATTTCATCTATGAGGTAGCCTTTGCTTTCAACTATAAACTCTCTTTTTTTGTATTTTTAGTTTATCAGTTGACACAACTTGCAGGGTCTCATTTATTTGATTTTTTTACGGATTTATCGAATTGCTACGAGAGTCCCACTGATCTCTGTTTTTTACGTAGTTTTACGGTGTGTACTTTTATTCACCTCGGGTTTTGAGTTTCTTGCTACGGCCATCTTTGAATTTCTTCAATGTCCCTGCGTTCTTGTGCTCAGTTTCCCAAAATCTCCACCCTAGTATGATATATGTTTTAATTTCATTTCTACTATCATTATGATGCTCTTAAACGAAATTATTGTTTAGATTTCTTCATTTTCCTTTTTTGTTTATATTTCGTATTGGATGACGAGTAACCTTCATCACAAATAATAACTTCTTGTTAATTCATTCCCTCAGGGAAAAATCGTGAAGACATCCATTGAGGTATAACGTCTCCCTAGTCAACGCCATTTACAAAACGCTTAAAGCTGGTTCGCATATATTTTTGTTCATGCATTGATCCTTGGTGTATTTTTTTTGTTACGGGTGTATGCCATACCGACCTCGATTGAATCACATCTTTCCATATGAGCCCAGAAACTCACGGAATGCATCTCGCGCCCTCTTATGCGGGTTGGTATTCAATGTCTAGGAGGAGTTTAGTGTTCCAACTCGAGTCTAGTTGGATTTCCTTTTTTATTTATACCAACTCGTATTAAAAATTGTTTTTGAAACGCCAATTTCTGCATTGGCTATTTCGAAGTTGAACGAAATGTAACTCAATTGTGTTTCGAGATACGTTTCTTCCAATCACCATAAACAGCACTCGACATTTATATTTTTCTTTTCTTCATGGTTGGTATCGTTACTGTGTATACTCACTACCTATCAGCATTTCACTTTGTATTTTTCGTATTTATAGCTTCCGCTATTTTCTACGGGAATGTATTATACTTTCGGAACATAATCGTACTTATATCCGAGATTTAAGTATCATATAGTTTTAGAAGATCTAGATATTTCTCCGAAATTATATATATTATCAATTCATACTAAACTTTGGTTTTTTCTGGACTTTCAACTCTAAAGAAAAATGAATAGGATTATATTTGATTACCAATTTATATCTTATCCTTTCATTGTTATTATTAACATGTATCCCTGATAAGAATAGAATGAAATTATTAGTTTGTATTGATTTAGCATATGTATACCGATAGCTAAAAAAGAATATATATATATATATATATATATATATATATATATATATATATATATCTAGATTTTTACATGCAGACTTTTTATACTTATGCGAAATCCACGTGTAGAATTCAAAATATTGATTCATAATTAAATTAGATCCTCTCGGGTTTCGCATTTCTTTTTATCTTCATTTATCTGGAGACAAGGATTATTTCTTAATATTCTAGAGCCTTACTACTTTTAAATTTTGTCTTAATTGCGTATCTATTAATTATTTTTGGATTATAATAGATTAGAAACATATCGCACCTAGTAAATCTTGAGTTTTCTCTACAATATTTTGTACGAGTAGTATAAGAACAAAAAATACCGACTAAACCTTCGATTTATAACTTCTTGGCCGCATTTGAGTTTAAATTTCCTCGGGGAAAATATATCGATAATTAAAAATAGTTACCGAGTAACATTTCCACCTACTAAACGAGAGAAATAACTTCTCCGTGAGATATCAATCTCCGCATTTAAACTTATCCTAGGTTTAGACATTTTGGTAGATGGGTCTCATCGATTATTCCCATACAACTATACGGATTGCATAATTTATGCATTTTCAAATCATTAAATGTATGGGTAATTGATAGCTCATTATATTCAAAAAATAACTAAATTGTTAAAACCAAGACTAAATTTACATGAACACAATCACTTTTCATTTTTTCTCGAACATGGAGACTTTAAATTACACATAGCCTAAGTTCATATCAATTTGAGATAAACTATTTCAGTGCGCATACCAATGTCTATGACTAGTTCCACCCAACCATAGAGTTCTCTCTCTCCGTAACTCACCCCCAGAGCCGAGACCTTAGCTCCCAGCGATAAACAACCTCTTGTCGTCACCTGTATGACTTATTTAAGTTGTGCTTTCCCAAGTATGTTTCCAATTTTTGCATCTAGAAATTTCGGGATGCTTTCTTCTTATTTTTCCTAGGTTTTCTCTCTTTGAGGTACTTTAAAGTTGTCTTTTCCATTTTTCCAGCTTTTCTTCCTCTTCCCAATTAATTTTCTCTTTATTGAGGAAATTATATGTTTATCTCAAAATCTATTTTTTTTAATATTCCTTCCAAGGATTTCGGGAAGGTGTGGGAAAGTCTTAACACCTTATCCACATCCTCATGGATATAGGTTTCGAGATCTCAATTCTCTAGCTATTCATTGCACACATAACTTTTCCATTCAATTTTATTAATTAAAAATTAAAATAAATCCACACACTAGTTTTCCATTGGGGTCCACTTCCCCTTTGGATTTATTAAATTGTCAATTAAAAAAACATAAAAACTAGGGGTATTACATATTCTCCCTCTAAAAACAAACACCATCCTCGGTGTTGAAAAAACCAAAAAATAACATTTCATTGTTTAAACAATGATGGATATTTTTCCATCATATCGACTTCTCGTTCCCAAGTAGCCTCTTCGGGTGTAAAGTGCCTCCACTCGCACTTTTACCCCGAGCCTTGTATGGTTCCGAAGTTAAATTTCTTCCCGCTCCAAGAATTGAAGTGGCTCGGAAGGAATTCCCTTACGGTTCCACTTGAATCACATTCCAATCAATAACGTGAGCGAGAATCATGTACATATTTTTTTTAATAAAGAAAAATGAAAAACATCATGAACCTTAATATGCATGGGCAAGGCCAATTTATAAACCACTGGCCCCACTCTTTCTAGCACTTCAAACGGTCCACAGTGTCTTGGAGCTAATTTTGCACAGTTCGGTGTGCAAAGTGCTCTTCTTAGGCTTAATTCTCAAATATACATGATCACCCATCTCGAATTCTCGGTGAACTCTCTTTTTGTCTGCATAACTTTTCTGTTTGTCCCGAGTTGTCTTGATATTTTTCCTCGAATTTGTTTTACAATTTTTTTCCATTTCTTGCAAAGCGTCCGGGCCAAGTACCGGTTTATCTTTAGGTTGACTCCAACTTAGGGAGTATGGCACCTTCTACCATAAAAATGCTTCAAATGGACTCATATTTATGGAAGTTTGGTAGTTGTTGTTATAGAAAAATTGTACTAAGTGCAAATAGTCTTCCCATTTGATTGGCCTATCCATGACATACATCCTTAACATATCCTCCAAAATTTGGTTTGTCATTTCGGTTTGATCGTCGGTTTGGGGGGTAGTAGGCGAGTACTAAAATTCATTTTAGTACCCATGCCTCCAAATAAGCTCCTCCAAAAAGCTGCAGGTGAACTTTGCGTCTCTATCTAAAATTATCATTTTAGGAACCCCATGTTGCCTCACAATCTCTTTCAGTGAACACATTTGCTACTTGGACTGTCCCCAAAAGCTCGGGAATTGAACTGGGTATAAAATGAGCGAAAGCTTTAGTTAAAGTGTCCACTACAACCATCATAGAGTCATGCCGATATTTGGTTCTTGGTAGACCAGATATAAAGTCCATAGAAAAGCAGTTTCCCATTTCCATTACTATAGGTAAAGGGTTCAACAACCCAGCTCGGATGCTAATGTTCAAATTTTCCCACTGTTGACATTCAATACGTCTAGAAAAGTAATTTGCTACATTCTTTTTCATTCCGGGCCAAAATAGATTCTTCATCAAAGCCGTGAGTAATTTCTGGTATCTCGGATGTCGAAATATGGCTTTTTATGATATTCATCCAAAATTTCTTTCTTTAAAGAATCTACATTAGGGATGTAAAATCTATCTTTGTAGAAAATCAGTCCATTCGATTTTTGTATATCACCCTTTCATTTATTTTTTTCAATATTTGTGTCACGAAGTTTTTCATAGTCTTGATCTTGATCCACTACCCTTTGAATCAATCATTCTAAGTCAAAGTTAACACTATTTCCAATGTTACTTACCCCCTTGCCAAGCATTTTCGCTTAAGGGCATCTCGCAAATCTTGTTTTCTTTACCTTTGATGTGCTTTTATTTCCATGTCAAATTCACTTAGGAAAGACGACCACCTAGCTTGTCTAGAATTTAAGTTTGGTTGAGTGAAAAAAATATATTAGGCTAATGTGATTTGTCATCGACACAAATTTCTTTCCTAGAAGGCAATGTCTCCACATCTTAAGGGCTAGTTCCGGATCATACACACTATAATTACTGTTCATGCTTCTTAAGTTTTCTAGATTCATAGGATATAACCGAGTTTTCTTGTAATAGTACCCTCCCTAATCCTTCATCACACGCATTTGAACACACTATAAATTCTCGGTTTGGGTCAACAATCTTTAGGATAGGTGTTGTAGTGAGTTTCGGTTTTAAGCTCGTTCAAAGTTATTACGACATTTTTAGTCCATTCAAATTTTATTCCCTTCATTTGCAAGGAAGTAATGGGGTAGGCTAAGGCTGAAAAATTTCTCAATAAACCTACAATAATATCCCGAAATTCCCATAAAGGACCTCACGAGTGATACATCGGTAGGTACGGAACCACTATCCGATTTCTTTTATCTTTTTCCGGATCTACAACCAACCCTTGTTCTAAAATTATATGTCCTAAATATTGAATTTTATCCCCGAAAAATTCGCACTTGCTAAACTTAGCATACAATTTATTTTCTCTTAGAGTTTGCAATACAATCCCGAGGTGTTCTTTATGCTCGCTTCATTTTTTTAATAGATTAAAATGTCAACAATAAATATGAGCACAAACTTGTCCAGGTATTTATTTAAGACACTATTCATTAAACACATAAAAGTGGTGGGGGGCATTGGTCAACCCAAACGGTAGAGACCATAAATTCATAGTGTCCATACCGAGGTTCGAATGCTATCTTGTGATGTTTTTTGTCTTTAATTCTTAGTCGATAGTAACGAGTCCTTAAATCAATCTTGGAAAACACAATTGCTCCTCTAACTTGGTCAAAGAGGTATCTATCCTAGGCAAGGGATATCTATTTTTGATTGTCGCTTTGTTCAATTGACGATAATCAATACACATACGGAATGTACCATCTTTCTTCTTCACAAACAACACCGGTGCTCTCCAGAGGGATACACTCAATCTGATATAACCTCTCATCCGGCGAGTTTTTTGTCATTGCATTTTAACTCCATTAATTTAGGAGTGCTCATTTTGTAGGGGGCTCAGAAAGCGGAGTTTCTCTAGACACTAAATCAATTGATAAATCGATTTCTCTCTTGAGGGAAATATGAGAGATTTCATCCAGGAAAACATCTTTAAATTATCTTATCACTAGTACTTGTTTCTAGAATATTTTCTTACATTTTGTTGTCCTAACTCTTCTATATGTATAGAATACACACGATACCCTTTTCTAGCAATTCTCTTTAGCGAAAGGTTGAGATTTGCATTACAAATATGGGTTTAGGCTTTCCTTTCATTATTATAGGTTTTCCCTTTTTATCAATGCAATGTAAGGTCTTGTCCAAACAATTCATCATAGCTTTGTGTTTCTCTAACCAAAGTCAACCCTATCAGGTACATCATAGGACCCAAGTGATCGGAATATTTAAATTTAATCTGTTTTGGTATCCATTCAGCATTTATGGATGTTTGGGGTAATTTGTGAGTTACTTTTTATTTTTGTACCGGTGGATAACTTTGGACTAACTAAGAATGCCTGAAACTTTTATGACTTTAATTTACAATTTTCTACCTTTTGAGGACCGATATAACTCAAAGATGCACCTAAATCTATTAAAAGCCCATAGTGATTAATCAGCAATCATACCTTCCATTTCGACCATAGTGGAATAATGTTACGCTTGATGATCTTCTAAGGCACACTGATTTTGGGGATGTTCTGACGACATCATTAATCAGTGAAAGTTGCCTTTCGGAGTACTTGTACTCGTCTCGAATATTTCGATGTGGGTAGTTCCTCAATAAATAAGGTTCTCCACAACTCCAACACTTCAAAGGCTATTTCATTTTAACGACTCCCTTCCCTCTTGTTATTTTCGCTCATGGTTTTAGATCCCGGGTTTGAGATTGAGCGAGTTTGATTTTCACCCATTTTACTAAACTTCTTTCTCGATGGTTTCTCCCAAATATTTTTCGGATAAGCCGGATTTTGTTTCTTTTCGTTGAAATCACCTTTGGTTGATCAATTCTTTCTTTGTTTTTGTCTTACCCTTAAATTGCCGATAACACAATCTCGCTCTTCGTCACTACCTCATCCATCATTTTAGGTTATCAAACTCTATCTTTTCCTTATAAACAGGTGGGAAGACAATTTAGAAACCTCTCGCTACTCTGCCTTCTCCTCTGGATATAAGGCACATAGCGTAACAGATTTGTGAACTTGGTGACAAACTCATTAATAGTGAGTTGTCCCAATATGAGTTTGAGAAACTCTTTTGCCTTGTCATCACAATAGCGTTCATTCAAGTATTGATTTTTTTAAACTTGACTTGAAAATCTTCTCAAGTCACCATTTTCTCATCAATAGCATGAACCATCTTGGTTTCCTCCCACCACGAGGTAGCTTTACCTTGCAATTGATAAATAGCCGACCTAGCTCTTAAGTTACTTTCATATTCGTAAACATGAAAGTTCTTTATCATATTCGGAAGCCATATCTCAACATCTTCTTCTTTCTCTCCATCATAGGAGGGAAGTTTAATTTTTGAATTTCTCACTCGTAATTCCTTCTTTTGTCTAGGTCGGTGTCTAGAGGTGTCATCTTCCTTAGAATCTTCCGAGAAGTTGACCCCTTCCTTTTTCTCTTCCTTTCGTAGCCTTCACCCTCTTCGCTATTCCGAAAAAGTCAATTCCCTTATTAGTCCTGTCTTGTTCCTCAGTCGGCTAAAGATAGCTCTGTCATTGTGGCTTTTAAGTCGTGCCATTTCGCGTTGCATTCTATGCAACATAGCCATCAATGGAGCATTTGGATCGCGCATGTCCCCACTCGGATCTACATACAAAGCTCATCCCTTCAGCCATGGTTCGTAGCTTTGTATACTTTAGTACTCGCGTTCACTTTGTACGTGAACAAATAACATTAGTGAAATTTTAAAATTCATAAAATTTTACAGCAAAGCATATATATATATTTTTTGTGAGCACATAATTTGCCCCAGGTGTTTTAGCTAATGCTTTAATACCATTTGTAATACCTCCGACTTCCAACAATTTTTCTTCTTCTTTATACATACAGATTATACTTGTTCATACCCAATCATCGACATTTTGTTTCTATCATTATCATCATCAAAATTTGACAATTTTCTCAGTCATTACTATCAACATTGTTCATTTTCTCCTACCGAGTTTAAATTCTATGGCTCACCATGGATAATAGTATTCAGAACCATATCATTGTATTTCCACTTCCTAGTTCCATTTTATTCTTTTGAAAATAGTTAAATCATTATACTCTTATTTCAATAATTAAATTATTATACCCTTATATAATAATTAAATTATTACACCCTTCTTGTAATAATTACATTATTATATCATTTTTACCATATTAGAACTATTATATTCCTTGATACAATTCCATTATTACACGTATATATGTATATTTCTCTTAGGAGTTTGATTTTTTATTCCACTCCATTACCTCCTTATTTGGTTGTGAATATCGTATTTATCCTATTCAAATGTATGTTATATTTCTTTTTGATGATATACCTAGGGATATATCTATGACCCCCTTGTTCTTATTATAACTTATTATCCTAATGCTATTCTGGTGATAAAACTCCTTGTTCGCATATGTGAGATGTTTATAATAAAGGTATCCTTTAATTTCCTCAGATTTGAATGTATGTTTGATTTTTAAGAGGCTCATGCATAAATTTTAGTACCATGTCAATCATATTCTAACTTTGAAACATTTTTTTGTTGAACTTGATTACATTAACCCAGCAAAAGTTGACCATATATATAGAGGAACTTAATGTATGGCATTAATAACTCACCTAATTCTCCTTAACGTCACTCCCATTACTCCGCTTGCGTACTCTGCTCAACGTTTAACGCATCCAACTCATCGCATCGCACCCAGTCTCGAGCCCAGTGTAGCAATTTGGGGATGTGAGACCATAAAGGCTCTGACCGACTGGTTTAATTCTTCACGCTGTACACCTACCTTTCGGTACTGGATCACGTGACCATCTAAGTGTCACTATCTCAAGACGTGAATCCGAGGGAAACCATCACATTGTTTTCCACCTGTAAGGTGGAGATTTCTTAGGGTTTTATTTTGAATTGTTTTTAAAAGTTTCACACATCCATTCTCGTTTCTCTTTACAATTTTCTATGTATCTCTATTGTTTGTTCTGGCACAATGAATTTGGAAAGTAAAGTTCTATGGAAATACTTTCTCATTCTTTATTTTAACTGGTAAGATACATTCTTATGCTTTTACCCAAGTTTCTTGATGGTTTAATGTAAATCCCAGTTCTTATGGAATTTTTTTTTTTTTTTTTACTTTGTTCTACTATGCCACGGCATCTCCTGGTTTCAAATTCGATGTGGCTTAAGGCATTGAGGGTTTGACTAAGGTGTAGCGTACCCACAAATTTCATCTATGAGGTAGCCTGCTTTTAACTATAAACTCTTTTTTTTTTGTATTTTTAGTTTATCAGTTGACACGACTTGCAGCTCTTATTTATTTTCTTTCTTCTAGTTATCGAATTGCTACTGAGACTCCCTGTATCTCTGTTTTTTGTGGTTTACAGTGTGTAATGTTATTCACCTAGGGTTTTGAGTTTCTTGCTACGACCATGCCGAATTTCTTCAACGTCCCTGCGTTCTTGTGCTTAGTTTCTCGAAATCTCCACCTCGGTATAGTATATGTTTTAATTTCATTTCTACTATCATTATGAGGCTCTTAAACAAAATCCTTGTTTAGATTTCTTCATTTTCCTTTTTGTTTATATTTCGTATTTGATGACAGTAACCTTCATCGCAAATAATAACTTCTTGTTAATTCATTCCCTCGGGAAAAATCGTGAAGACGTCCATTAAGGTATAACGTCTCCCTAGTCAACGTTATTTACAAAATGCTTAAATTGGTTTGCATGTATTTTTGTTCATGCGTTGATCCCTAGTTGGATTTCTTTTTTATTTATACCAACTGTATTAAAATTGTTTTTGAAAAGCCAATTGCCTGCGTTTGCTATTTCGAAGTTGAACGAAATGTAACTCATTTGTCTTTCAAGATACGTTTCTTCCAATCACCATAAACAGACTGTGACATTTATATTTTTCTTTTCTTCATGGTTGGTATCATTACCTATATATATTCACTACCTATCGACATTTCACTGTACTGTCGTATTTATAGCTTCCACTATTTTCTACATGAACGTATTATACATTCAGAACATAACCGTACTTATATTTGAGATTTAAGTATCATATAGTTTTAGCAGATCTAGATATTTCTCCGAAATTATATATATTCTCAATTCATACTAAGCTAGTTTTTCCTGGACTTTCAACTCTAAAGAAAAAGGAACAGGAAACTATTTTATTATCAGTTTAGATCTTATCCTTTCATTGTTATTATTAACATGTACTGATAAGAATAGAATGAAATTATTAGTTTGTATTGATTTACCATATGTATACCAATTTCTAAAAAGAATGTATATATATATATATATATATATATATATATATATATATAGATATATCTAGCCTTTTATATGCAACTTTTATACTTATGCAGAAATCCCGTGTAGAATTCAATTTATTAATTCATAATTAAAATAGATCCTCTGGTTTCACATTTCTTTTATCTTCTATTCTGTAGACATGGATTATTTCTTAATATTCTAGAGCCTTACTACTTTTAAAATTTGTCTTCATTGCAGGTATCTATTAATTATTTTTTTATTATAATAGATTAGAAACATACTGCATTTAGTAAATCTTGAGTTTTCTCTACAATATTTTGTACAGTAGTATAAGAATAGAAAATATCAGCTAAACCTTCAGATTTCTAACTTCTTGGCTGCATTTGAGTTTAAATTTCCTCAAGGAAATATATAGATAATTAAAAACAGTTACCAGTAACATTTCCACCTACTAAATAGAGCAATAACTTCTCTATGAGATACCGATCTCCAGATTTAAACCTATCCTAGGTTTAGACATTCTGGTAGATGGGTCTCGTCAGATTATTCCCATACAACTATACAGATTGCAGAATTTCTGCATTTTCAAAGCTGTTAAATGTATGGGTAATTGATAACTCAGTATATTCAGAAAATAACTAAATTGTTAAAACCAAGAATAAATTTACATGAGCACAATCACTTTTCATTTTTCTGAACATGGAGACTTTAAATTACACATAGCCTAAGTTCATATCAATTTGAGATAAACTAGTTCAGTGCACATACCAATGTCTATGACTAGTTCCACCCAACCATAGAGTTCTCTCTCTGTAACTCACCTCTGAGTCGAGACTTTAGATCCCAGTGATAGACAACCTCTTGTCTGTCCTGTAGCAGCTTATTTAAGTTGTGCTTTCCCAAGCATGTTTCCAATTTCTGCGTCCAGGAATTTCAGGATGTTTTCTTCCTGTTTTTCCTAGCCTTTCCCTCTGTGAGGTACTTTAAAGCTATCTTTTCCACTTTTCCAGTTTTTCTTCCTCTTCCCAATTACTTTCCTCTTTATTGGGGAAATTAGATGTTTATCTCCAAATCTAATTTTGTTAATATTCCTTCCAAAGATTTCTGGAAGGTGTGGGAAAGTCTCATCACCTTATCCACATCCTCATGGATATAGGTTTCAGATTTCAATTCTCTAGCAAGTCATTGCACACATAAATTTTTCATTCAATTTTATTAATTAAAAATTAAAATAAATCCACACACTAGTTCTCCATTAGGGTCCACTTCCCATTTGGACTTATTCAATTGTCAATTAAAAAGCATAGAAACTAGGGGTATCACAAATGGCTTAAACTATTCGATAGAACCACGTTCTTATTCAACAACAGAACATTTCACTTGCTTTGACGCTCAAGAATGCCACAAAATTAGTGTCTTACTTATTCAACAAAGCAGATTAACATCCACTTTGATACCATGGTAAGACACACAAGATTGAAAACCAAAATTGATCTCAAATAATGATGTACATGATGTATATATAAATAGATATAAGAAACCATTGAATTAGTTTATGGGTCTTTTTGGACTCCGATAACTACTCAGCATAATACAAACTATTACATTTTTTAACCTTGAGGATTAATTATCTAACAAGTTCCATACTTTGGAAGTGGTGATAAAAATAACTTCTTTTTTAATTAAAAATCTTTCGGGAAATCACATAAGAAATTTAGAAATATTTTTAATTAAAATGTTATGAATCCTGAAGCTTGCACTCTCAAAAATAACTTCATAAATAAATAAACCTGAAATATCAAACTAGTTTAGCAAACTTGCCATAAATGCAAGAAGAAAATTTGATGTTTTACAAAATCTAATAGTATGTCACAGTACTAGAAAGAAGTCCATTCCTCGCTCGCTGGAATCTATTGTTTCTAGTTTTTTCAGAGGTTTTATAACTAAAGCGACATGTCGAGATGACACAATATTGCATTAAAAGGAGAGAGGATTTGTGGAAGGCTAAAATGAACACACAATTGTCTCATTCATAGAAAAGTTAGCATGGCTTTACAGATAAGTATGGTCAAAATAGCAAGCTCACTGTAAAGTGTTTCAAAATAATTACCCTGTCACTCAGTAGTGGGGTGGATCATCCATGCCACTATGGATGTTGATGACTTAAAAGAGGAGAAGGAAAACACATGCCGCATGAGGACAAGAGGTGAGGGAAGGAATTTGATTGGTAATTTATAGGGTGATTTGCTTCTCAAATACAAGTTTAAAGATTTATAAAAGTGTCAAAATCTTTTTTTTAATGAGAAGGGCAAATACATGTTTCTTAGGAGGGGAGGGGAGGCAAAGAATTTGGTGGGAAATATATAGGGTGATTTTCTTGTCAAATACAAGTTTAAAGATTTATAAAATTGTGAATTTTTTTCTTTCAAACTAAGATCGGTCACAAAAGTGTGAAAACTGTCAAATTTGACTAATGGATTTGTTTTGAAATTCTAACCCTTGGGGAGGTTTGTTAAAAGCAACTTTGAAATTCCAACCCTTGGGGAGGTTTGTTAAAAGCAAGAAATGAAATGGGAAGAACTTAAAGGCTTGAAATGTGAAGAACTTAAAGGCTGTGTCGCTGCAAATTTGCTTGGACTCTAGAAAGTAGCTAGTATCCTGTTTTTTTCTCAAAAAATCTAGCAATAGGACTGTTTGAATCTTGGTTTTGATGATGGAAATGGATTAAACACCATCCAAAACCCATGGGGCACCCAAAATATTGAAATTTTATAAATGTAACTCAGATTTCTCAAAAATTTTGCCAGATTTTATCAAAATCTTCCTAATTTTTCCATTGTTTTCCAGAGAAATTTGAAGCATCATTTGACCCATGGAGCATTAATGACATCCATATGTTTCTCCTCATGTGACTTTTTCCAAAAAGGTTTACAAAGTAGGTGTGGAGGCTTCTACCAAGGTCACAATTTTGCGAGGATTTGAATTTTTGGCTCAAATTTGACCAATTTTTTTTCAATAAATTTCATTATGTAGTAATGTTTAAATTATTTATGTGATGACAGAAATAAATTTAAATCATTTTTTAATGACAAACATAAATTCAACACCATCAAAAGCCCTAAAACACCCAAAATCCTAAAACATATTTTCAAAAATTTCTACAAAATTTTTCACACCAAAATTTCTATTGAATTTATGGTTTTCGTAGAGATATTGTAATAAGCCCTGCACGTGCTGTGAATGGTGTCATTAGCTGCAGGTGCCGTATGACTCCCAAGTCCCGAGGGTGAAAATATCTTTTAAAAATCTTGTCAAATTAAAAGCCGGCGGTACTGATGACTGGTCCTTTTGAATTGCTCGTCAAGCATTATGGATTCTTGGGATTCAGTGGCAAATTTCAATGTATATCTCGTACAGGTCTGTAAGAATATTCATTAAATTTCTTTTCAGTATTAAACGCTGGACAGGTAGAATATTTATTATTATTTTAAAAGATGAAAGGTTGGATAATTGATGCAAATAAGAATATTTATTAAGAAGGAAAAGTCAGAATGGAATGTTGGATTCATTTTCTAATATTTAAGAAATCACTTTTAAAATCAAGTAGAATATTATTTATTCTAAAAGATGAAAAATAAGATAATTGATGCAAAGGAAAAAAAATATTAAGCAAAAAAATTCACAATGGAATGTTGGATTCATTTTCTTATATTTAAGATATCAATTTTAAATTCAAAAACTTATATATCAACTATTCACTTAAATGTAATTTGATTGCATATTGTGAAATTTTTTAGAATAATTTATGAATATTTCCATAACATGTTCAAAAAAGAATTAAACTTGTTATGAGTGCTAGTCTCATCACTCACCCACTATTTTGAAATACATGTCAATATAAATAAAAAATCTTTCCATAAAAAAAGGCACAGGCAGAATTCCAGTAAGTGATTGAGATTGTTGAATATGTTATCTACGGATTCAATGCAACGACTGCATTGTACCAGCGGTAGAAACTTGGATTAAATCTTAATTTATTCAAGGTAAAATATTTATTAAATTCCTTTCAGGACAAAGGCAGGTTCTATTTCACTGGAAATGTATTTGATGTTATGATCAGGATTGTTAAATACGAGAATATTACATTTAATAGCACAATTAAAAGAAGCACTCATTAGCTAGAGTTTAATGCACTTCTCAATCCTAAGTATGTTATCTGAATCTGTCAGTTTTCATTTGAAGCTGTAAGTGTTATTGGCAACTTGTTGCATACTTCTACAGACATAAAAGAGAGGTTGCTCTGGTTAAAGTCATTTGTCATCAAAATATTAGTTAAAAAATATATTTCTTGGGTTGTAGGTTTATTAATGTTCCAGTAGTATTAATGCCATGGAGTTGTCTACTCATGTAATGGAATAGTTTGGACAGTCGGAATCTGGTCAATTAAAATTCAAAAAATCAAGTAGTTGGAGTGTTTGGAATCCATTTTTTATAGTGGAAATGGATTTAACACTATCAAAAATCCTTAAAACACTCAAAATACTAAAGTTTAATAACTGTAAACAAGATTATAATAAAATCTTTGCAGGATTCTGGGCCATTTCATTCCCTGAGTAGACTACGCCTTAATTCTCCATGGCAAATAGGAAAGACATAGTAAATGATATGTCCACTTTGATGGAAT